>JBBPBO010000003.1:61551394-61627578 GCA_037974295.1 Cicer cuneatum
TTTTTTATAGAAGAAGTTTTGGTTTTTTTAGTTCCCAGAGTCTTTGACACATATTATTAGCATTAGTCAATAAAAAATATTTTAAAATTAAAAAATTAACCAATTATTAATATGTAGCTTTTGAAATTCAATTGAGTATTATCACAAAAAAAGGCTTTGAAAATTCAATAAAATAAACGTGCAATTATTAGTGATTTAATTTGAAATAGCCATAGCTTCCATTATAGCCATAGCTTCAATTATTAATTATAGCTATCTCCTATAATTAATGTTTATCTACCTGTCTCTATCCTAAATATTTTTTTAATATCTTTCTAATATACATATGTAATGATAATTCAGTCATTGATGAGTATAAAAAAACAAGTACAACTTTACAAGCTATATATTTTCTTATATATTTTCTTATGAAAGAAATTATAAAAGAGGTTATTTATTATTGTACAATTTTACTATGTATAGTGTTGAGAAAGACAACTTTAAGAAAAGTAGTTAATATTATATAGTTAAGAGTGAAAAATTATTTAAAAAAAAAGTGTTGATTCCTAATCATCGAAGTTTACTAGTGTTTGACATGATAATTTCCTTTTCATTGCCACCACATAAAATTAGTTTAATTTTTTTTATGTTTATAAATATAATATAAATTTTAAAAAACTTGACCTCTCATTGATTTGAGTTGCGGTTGTTTTTGCTAATTAAATACGATAGGTGATATTGATATTAGTTTGTTTTTTAAATTGATGACCTATTTTGATTTCTTAAATAAACTAATTAAATTAACCATTTATTTCTCTATCGAGAAGTAAAGTGGTGATGATATTACTTTTGGAAAAACTAATTAATTAACATCGTTTGTGTATAATATTTTACAGAATGTGATACCACTATGGAAGGAAATAGAATTCTACGAGGAGTATCAACATAAATTGAGATCTCATGTTGGTGAAGAGAAGGCAAATGAAATCATATCCGAAGCATTATATCTAATAAGTTTAGGAACCAATGATTTCCTTGAAAACTACTATGTTTTACCAAAACGACAATTCCATTTCACTGTATCACAATATCAAAATTTTCTAGTTGGTATTGCTGAGAATTTCATTAGAAAATTGTATACACTTGGTGCTAGGAAATTATCCATAACTGGTCTTATTCCTATGGGGTGTCTCCCATTAGAGAGGGCTACAAATTTTTTTGGTGACTTTGGTTGCAATGAAAAATACAACAAAGTGGCTTTGCAATTTAATGCAAAATTGGAGAAAATGATATCAAAATTAAATAAGGAGCTCCCACAATTGAAAGCCTTGTCAGCAAATGCATATGACATTATCCATGATGTTATTACAAGACCTTCCTTCTATGGTATGTTTTATTTATTTGTTCTTATATAATATATGTTTGTATGTTTTATTTTATATGTTGCGCATTTATTTCATTGGCTATACCACAAATGGAAGAACATACCCCCATGTCATCTTAAATATAAATTAAAATAAAAATATATTTAATATAAATTTAAATTAAATAGATTTTAATTTTTATTTATATATAAGATTAAAAAAAATACATGCATATAAGAATGTACTCCTGCCCATATATATGAGACGGAGTATTTTTGAGGATCCATCAACATAAAAGAAAATCAAATTTCTAGTATTTTTAAACAAATGGACAGTAAAAATTTGACACCAATTTTTTTTATCTATTACTTATATCGTTAACTAAACTTTTTCTATTTTATGATTGTATAACCTTAAACAATAGTAGTTAATATCTCAAGATGCATTGATATTCTAACTCTTTTTGGATCTAAAGTTAATTCCATAACTAATGCACCACTAGGAATAATAATAGCACAGTTTGGATAGATCTTCATATTTGCAGTTAAAATAAAAATCTAGATTTGGACACATACATAAATATCTTAATATATACACTCGTATCCTTTAGACATCCATATTACTCATACACGTTAATTTCTACATTGAAACTGAATAAATCAATAAATTATTAAATATCATATCATTTCAATTACAATTAATTTAAAATAAAATTAAATATTCTTTAATATTAAATCATAAAAATAATAAACTAAAATATTTAACTTATGTCGCCGTTTATAAATAAAAAAATTAGCCTATGCTTGCAACTTGCAAGTCTAGTATCTTCCAAGTCTATTACCATATTAACTAATTATAATTTTTGTTTTTTGACATATTAGTTAATTGTAGTTAATTTATTTGAATAAACAACAAATTAACTTTTAAAAAAACTGGCATCTTTTGTAAAATTAATTATTAACTACATCTAGTAAACACAAATCTCTATAGATAAGACTTAAAATATAATTTTTAAAGAGATGTATCACTTTTCTTATAAATTAATTTTGTAAGAATAAAAAATTTAATTATTATATATCATCAATATAAAAATATTTACGTTGTTAGTCCATATTTATAAACATAACTTTAAATATAAATATTATAAGAGTCAAATATTTATAATAATTAAACAATTATAATTAATAATATAAAATCTTTTTACAAAGACGGTGTATAAGTGTATAAGAATTAAATTCAATGATAAATTAGGAGCAGTAGAAAAACCTTATAGTTTGTTGAGTTAACATGTGGTTTTCAAATTATTGTTCTGTTCACGAGGTAGAGCTGGCCTAGACTTTAGCCGGTAGCCCATGCGAACTACTTCTCCAATGCCTTAGATTTTAGGGATTTGATTTTTCAATCCAATTGATTAGGTCCTCTTCCAATGTTCTTAACTCAAAGAGTTATCACACTTTAAAATATTAAAAATATTAATAACACACTATCTTACTAGTAATTCTCAATACACTATTTTCTTTTTCGTTGAATTTTATACGAGATCTACTAAATTATATAGACTTCATATATATTTGGTAAGTTTTATATGAATTTCAATCAATGATAATGAATGTGTATTATTAATTTTTTTAAATATTGATAAAGAATATATATATAACTTATATTTTGAAATTTAATATTATTATCAAAAAATTTAATTTATATATACTATTAATGTAATTTACATTATTAATCAATCACATCCATTAGATCATTATAGATATTTCATTTTTATCATAATTACCTCTACAGTCATCTCAATAAATAATTGTGATGTGCTGACACTGTAAAAAAATTTATATTGACAATGTATACAATTAAACTCCTATTAAATTAAAATAAATAATAAATATTACTTTACCTTTTTTTTTGTGAAAATATATTATTTTACCCTTTTAATATGTATTACAAAATAAAACATAAATTACTTTATAAAATAGTTCTAATTTTTTTTACAAGTAATATAGTGCTAAGTTAGTATAAAAAAAAACAAAAATTGCCAATAGAAATAGAATATTTTCTATGACTTTATTAGTTGATACAAGCTAGTAAGAAGTTTCAAGTTTTTAAAATAATATACCGGTTATAGTTTGTGAATAAAAGTAAATGTTGGGGTAGCTTTACTTTGACAAAAGACCTATCTTGTATAAGTTGTGTTTCAGAGCAGCTAGTTGAAATTTATAGAGGTGTGATCAGCAAGGATATTTTATACATGTACTACCTTATAATTAATAATATAGTACTGCCTACTGAAGTTTTATTAGGTATGCTTTTATTTCTCATCATCAATAGGAATTTATGGAGGCCATCTCAATCTACATTTGGGTCGGGTACTTCATACAAAATGTGACTGTGTTTACTATTGTTCATTGCCTAACTCATATGTTGATTATAAATAGATTGTAAATTCTCACAAAAAATAGAATATAATTTCATGTGATTTAGGTCTAAAATCTAATATGTTATGTTCTATATCTTTTAGGCATATGGTTTTTTTTTTTAAGTTTTGTGTTTGAGGGAATCTGGACTATCATATATCTTTTAAACATCTCGTTTTTTCGGATTTCATGTTTGAGAAACTGTAAACGGTTATAAATCTATATTATATTTTAGTTCGTTAGTTAAATATCGACATAGTAACCGAGTATTATAAACTTATGACCCATAATCTTTCATATATTTTGCACCTAACTCAACTTATGCCATTTATAACACATCCATTCCCATATGACAATTGTTAGTACTAGATTTTTGAAGCATAATCTGGGTCATTCGATAATAAATAATCTAGTAAAATTTTGGTAAATTTTGATACTATTCTTGAAGTAGAACTTGAGTAGACCTAACTGGTAATATATCATGACTTAGGCATGGTTATTCTTGAGTAGTGAATAAATGATTTAGGGTTTTAGATTAAGCAATTCACCTGTTTATAGAGTCGTGGACTTTGGACTCCACGCCTTTGGTAACCTCCCACTCCTTGTTTAGTGGAGGAGTCCATTAACCCTTATCCGCACATGTTGCTTAAGGCTTGATTGAGTAAAGATACATGTGCTTGACACAGACCCTCAATTAATATTCAACTTTTTTGGGTTTTAACCCTCTCATTTTCAACAGAAAGTACTTTTATTTATTTAGAGTTCGGTCGATAAATAAATAAAATCTAACAAAATGGTTGTTCTACTCATAATTTAAATTCGAATTTTCCTGAACAATTTGTCTTTATGGATAGGTAAAACTTATTGACCTTATCGAAAATGATTTTTATTTTTATCTTTTGCAGGATTTGAGGTGGTAGAGAAGGCATGTTGTTCCACCGGAACATTTGAGATGAGTTACTTATGCAGTGACAAGAATCCATATACATGCAAAGATGCAAACAAATATGTCTTTTGGGATGCCTTTCATCCAACCGAGAAAACAAATCGCATTGCCGCTAATTATTTAATCCCTAAACTTCTAGCAGCTTTTAAATGATCCATCCATTCATTTTATTTCTTAGCTTTTATGTATAAGTTGTTTTTATGCTTAAAAAAGTTAGTGTTATTACTATTACTATCACATACTACTTCAGTTTCAACATGAGAAGATTCATTCCATTTTCACTTATATGCATAGATGCATGTGATGATGGTCAATCTAAAAATTTATAATACGGGGCCAAAAAGATTTTAGTTAGTAAAATTTTTGAAGAAAAAAATTAATAATGAATATTGTATAAATATTTAATTATAATAATTAATTATTATATATATATATAATGATATAAAATATACAAGATAATATTATTTATTGATGAGTGAAATGTATTGTTATAATTTTTCATTTCTATTAGTTTCCTATCTCACTTCAATTTTTACCTTTTTTTTTTCTTCTCTCTAGTTATATGTTTACATGTTTACTCATTCAATTGTAAAAACTTACTATGGTAATTTATATAAAGATTCAAATTGGTCTTTTAAATAAATATAGAGTTATTTAGTCTTTAAGACATAAAAAATATTTTAATAAAAAATATTAGTTTTATCCTCACAAATTTGAAAATCAATCAAAATAGTTATTTATCATGAGGTCTAAAATGAAGTTAAAGAATATATAAAGATACTAATTTAACAAACATTTTAAGATTCTTTTAATTAAAATTAATTATTTTTTAATGATTTATCATATACCAAAGAGATCTTCAGTGTTTTCCTCAAGATCAATCATAGAGTTTAATGTTTTTCTTCTTTTGAAAATAGATAAGTATTTTTTGCCCCATTATAAAAAAATTATGGATCGCCACTGATAGATGTTGGATTTCAATGAAAAAGGAAACTGTATTAGTAATACAATGTAAGGGGTGTAAATAGTGTACATATTCTCGCTTTTGATAGAACAAAACAAAATCCCAAAAAATTAAAAAATAGAAAGTTTGGTTTGGTTCATTTTTACAAACTATTATCTCGGAAATCTGAATCAAATCAAACCATTAAAGAACGAGTTAATTCGTTCTAGTTTAATTGAGTTAACAATTTTCTTCAAAAAGATCGAGTTATCAATTAATTGTTTAAAAATTCAGAAAATTATTATAAAAAATTATTTTTTTAGTATAGATCTTTGGGTTAAATAAATTTTCGGTCACCGTCAGAATTAAACATGTTTAATTATTCTTTAATTTTTAAATTTTTGAATAATTTTTTGTAAATATATTTCGAATATTATAAAAAGTTTATCCACATAAATTTAGAGTTTTTTAATTTGAGATAAATTAAATATAAATATTTTAAATATTATAAACTCAAGATAAATGTAACATGCAAAAATTAATATGGACATATAAATTGAATTTAATTTTTTTTTTGTTGAAATTTTTTTTATAATGTTGTAAATATA
Organism: Cicer cuneatum; assembly: GCA_037974295.1. Classification (NCBI taxonomy): domain Eukaryota; kingdom Viridiplantae; phylum Streptophyta; class Magnoliopsida; order Fabales; family Fabaceae; genus Cicer; species Cicer cuneatum. Next base: position 61,557,652 of record JBBPBO010000003.1, read on the forward strand.
TCTGGAAAATAAATCATTTAAAAATATATATTGACATTCCAATAAATAACAAAACTGCTTGTAGAATAATTTTGTAGAACTAAAAAATATAACTTTTTTAGGGACTAAAAATAAAGTCTTGAACTTTTTCATTGACTAAAAACTTATTTAACCAATTTTATACTATTAAAACAGATATATAAGCTATCATAATCTATAACACTATTAATATAGTGCAAAATAATAGAAATAATAATAAAATATAATAATTTATTTTGAATTTTAGGTGATCTACTTTAAATAACATAAAATTATACTCAAATCAATAAAAATGGGTTTGATGGATTTGGTTCAATTTAAATCCGAACTTAAAAAAAAAAAAGCTAAATCAATATAATTGGATTGATTGGATCTTCAAATTTAATTATTGAGTCACTAGTTTGATTCTTAGTCCAATTACACTTCTATATGTATGTTTCTATTAATCCTCTTGTTAAGACTCTCTTGTAATTTAAAGTTTGATCTTGAGAAAAATATTGACAATTGTAGTTAAAAATTCTTAATCAAAACTCAATAACAATTTGAGTCAACCATTTAATTAACTATCTATGCTTTTATGTTTTTTATACATGTATTTTAAGTATGTTATTTATGTAAATAATTTTGAATAATTGATGTATTTTTTAACATTAAGAATTTTTTTTGACAGAAAATTAATTTCATGAGAATATTTATAACGATTTTTTATTTAAACCATTAATAAAAAAAATTAAATAAAATAAATTGAATAATATAAATGATTGAGGTAAATAATTATATCAAAATAACACAACCTTATATAATCAATTAAATAAATAATTAATTAATATAAAATAACTAACTAACCAACTTAATTAGGTAAAATATCTAAAAAATACTCAACCTTTCATATGGTGTAGGTCCTGTAGGAGACCATGTGCAGCCACAAGCATCCAGTCTAACTTTTAGTACTCCTTGGAGAGCAAGATGTATTTTTATATATATATATTGAATTGTTGATGTTTGATTGATTTATAAAACACTGAATGAATGAATGAATGGTACTTTGATCTCTTGAAATATACTGCAGAATAATTTTAGTTAAATAACACTCGTGATATCTTAATTTAATTTTAGTTAATGTTTTAGTTATTTAATTTTTTTTTTAATTTAGTGTTTTATTTTAATTTTAAGTGACAATTTAATCTTTTATGTTTTAAAATATCAACAATATTATCATTTTTTTACAAAAATTCAAAAAATTCATCAAAAATTTCAAACAAAACCATAAAATTAATTATCATCCTCAATATAATGTAAATTTCATCAAATTCATAACTTAAATATTTAAATAAACTCATATTTTCATCTCTAACAACATCAAATAAATAATAAAAACATGAGTTTATTTGAAGATTTGAGTTACAAATTTGATAAAATTTGTATTATATTGAAGAATATAATTAATTTTATGGGTTTTGTTTGAAAATTTTGATAGATTTTTTGAAATTTTGTAAAAAAGAGGATAACATTATTGACATTTTAAAACATAAAAGATCAAATTGTCACTTAAAATTAAAATAAATGACCAACTCAGAAAAAAATTAAAATAAAATAAAAAACTAAAATGTTAACTGAAATTAAATCAAGAGACTCGCCTATAATTTTTTATAGCTAGACAAACTATATTAAAAATTGCTGAAACCGAAGTTGTGTGCTAAAATAAACTGTCCCTCAATTACTATATTATTTTTTGGACATTTCATAAGAAAATGATAAGAGGATAATAAATAAGAGTAGTCAAGTGAATCAATATATAATAAATAAGAGGATATTAAATAAAAAAATTAATACTTCATTGATAAACGAAACTCACAAATAATATGATAGAAACAAATATCGTAAATGAGATATATATAATATGAGATGTACACATATGGAGTATAATCAAGTCCGATCAAGTAAAAACAAATTGAAAAAAAAAAATAGTTCTAAATAACAAGGCAAAACATATTCAAAACCAAAATATTAATGATACATAAATGCTTACTCTGTGTATATTAATGTGACGCTAGTTAATTTAATTATGTAAATGATTAATTTAAATCACAAATAAAAAATATTATTATTTTTTTGTACAAAAATAAAGTAATTATAATTTTTGATATAATTTAAATAAATTATATATTTAATTAAATTAACAATATTTTCACGCAAATGTAAAAAAATGGGTCCACAAACATTTTTTAAACCAAAATACTATATTACACCTTAACATGTCAATAAAATATATCCGATGTATCTTTTTATATACGTATAGATGAATAATGTAATGCAATATCTTCTTAGTCAGCATTGTGGATATCTTCGCATAACGAGTTTCACAATGTAGCTTTCGTGGGCATAAAATCTCGCATCATAGTTTAGGGTTTAGGATTATTAATTAATCATTAATTTTTATTAACAGAAAAAGTTGAATCATCTTAGGACTCTTTCGACAAAATCTATATTCAACTTGTAATTTTAGAAAGTACAAATTGCACCCTTTTTTTCTAACACACTCACCTTACTTTCACTCTTCAAATTGAGGGTCACTCGTGTGTATACAAACATAATAAAATAAATTTCAATTAGAATTAAAAAGAATTGCAATAATCCATGAAATTTATAATAATACAAACACAAACTCATGACTCAAACAAAACCAAATCGCTCAAAATTAGTCACATTTTGAATATTATTTTGAAAAGCATTCACAAACTCATAACTCAAAAAAGAAATGACCCAACATCCACAATATCAAGAAGAAACAGAGGTTTCAAAGACTCAACAATATCAAAATTGAAATGGTAGTAATATAATGGATCCCTTTATTTAAGTTTTTTTTTAAAATTATTTTTATAGTATTTTATTTTTTTTTAATATTTAAAAAAATTAAAAATATAACTTCAAATGAAAAATTAGTTTAAATAGTTTATTTTAAAATATGATTTTAAGTATTTTATTTATTTTCTACAACATTTTTTAATAATAAAATTTCAAAAATTAATTAAAATCAAAAGTTATTTTGAGAAGTTTTTCATAAAAAATATTTTTAAAATATATTTTTTTTTAAATTGTGATTTTTATTATGTTAAAATTCCTAATAATAAATATCTAAACTATTGAATGTCAAAATTATATTTTTAAATAGTATTAAATAAATCTAAAAAAGATCTACTATTTTTAAGTAAATTATCATAAAAATTATTTTTTTTTTAATTTTAAATAAACGAATCCAATGTTTACCTTGAACAGAATATGTGTTCGTAAAAATTATTTTTAAAAAATAAAGTCAAAATCTCTCTTTTTTTTATAAATTTGAAACAAAGGAGTCCAATGGTTACCTTGAACAGAGTATGCCTTCAACTTATTAAATATTATTTATATTGATGTTGTGTTTTGAAGGAAATAAATGGTGCAGGAGAATTATGCTGGTTACTTGTGTCACACATTTATTGGGCAATAGACATAAATCACATCACCTCCATTCCTGTTAGAACAAAGAAGCATTGAATTGAATTTGAATTAATTGGCTTAGGCCATAAACTGAGAGAAATTTGTCCCTTCTTGGGGCGGTTGCAACTGTATCACTCTCTAATTAATCGTGCCACCTTCTAGTTAGTTGGTGTGGAAAAATCAACCAAACCATGCCTCTTAATATATTCATTGTTGGGATTCAAAACTTTTTCTTGTATATATAATATTATAATGTAGTAATGTACTTTACTAACTTCATTCAGAAATTCTTTTTCTTAACAAAGGAACCACTATGATGATTAGATTACCATCAGACAGACCACGGTCTACTTGCTTATAGACATCATCAAGTCACATCCATATAAAAAAAATACTATTTTAAATAATTAATTTTATAAAATTAGTTATATCGATAATGAATTTGACAACTAATATCTTTTTTTAAGATTTTTTTTTCGAAAAATCTTCTAAAAAAATTCAATATTTTTATAAATAAAATTCAATTTTTTTTTGGAAATTTTTCTTAAAAATAGTCAAGATTCTTTCTATAAAATATTGTTTGGAAAAAAATTTCAATTTTTTTTTAAATTTTGACCTAAAAAAGATACAAATACATTTTTTTTGGCTGAAAAAAAATAAAAAAGAAATTGTAGAAAAAAATTACAAAAATTCTTTGGTCGTGATATATATATATATATATATATATATATATATATATAAACATTCAAATTAACAATCGATTAAGAAAGTAGATAATCATATACAAAATATATAGATTAGTTAAAAATCATAGTTTAAATATCTGATTTTTTAAAATCAATTATAGATGTGGTTTGATTGAAAAACTGCTTATTTTTTGGTGCAATTTTAGATGTACTGTCAATATAATTTAATTTTACATTGATATTTTTTTGCATGAGATCCTGAGATCGATTTTCAAAAGTTATGTATTTTTATATAATTTGAGTTTTTGATACTTTTTTTATCGGATAATCAATTTTTAATATTAAAATAAAGTTCTAAATTGTTTAAGCCCACCCTAAATTTTATTTAATATTGTCCAACAAAGCTAGTTAGCAACAAAAGTTAGGTATCACCGGAACAATGATGAATGTATATTTATCCTCCATTCATGTTCTTTTTTTTTAATTCACAAGTTTAGATGTTAGTGACATGAGAAGAAGATATTTTATTCAGTTTGATTAGTTGTTCTCAAGTCCATATGAAAAGGATTGAATAATATTATTAGAACTACTTTCTCTTAGAAATTAGAAATCAAATGTATATAATCCAATGAAAAGTAATTTGCTTTTATTATCAATTATTAATGATTTTACAAAGAGTGCAAAAATAAATATTATTTAATTAATTTGTAAACAAAAAATTAATGGCAATGAGTGATCGATAAAAGAGCCACATCAATTTCATCAAAATTTTAACAAAAAGGTAGCGAAAAATAGTGGTCTATAAAATATCCACAAAATACCAAAATCAAAGTAAATAAAAAGTGATGCATAACATTAGCAAAACAAATTATCTCATGGTTCCATGTTCAATTACATTAAATCTAAGTAGATGATAGTGGTTTAAATCCAAGAGTGAAAGTCTCTTATAATCTTGGTGGTCAACTCACCTCATACATCATTTGTATATCACTTTTTTATGTACTTTTATATTATAACTTTGATGAAATTGTTGTATACATTTTATGGCTTATTTTTCTATATATATATATATATATATATATATATATATATATATACTTTTATGTTAGAACTTCGATCAAATTGGCATAGATATTTTATGGTCACTTTTAAAACTATCTCTCATTACCATTACATATATACATGTAATGCATAAGAATGAGATAGAGGAATTGAAATGTCACTTTTAGAGTACTGGTATCGACTAAAATGTGATTAATGTTATAATATGTGTTTTGTAATTATATCTCTATTTGAAATGAACGATGGTTACATGATGGTATAGTTAGGACAATATTAGTGAACAATGAATTCTACGTGGCAATTCTCTGCGTAGGTGATCATATCAACTATTTTGAGAAAATTTGAAAGGTTACGTTAATATCTTTGTTGTTTGATCATGCAACAAGTATCAAAATATTTCACGCTCCTTTGTTTAATTCGATTACGAGTGATAGAAGATTTGTGTGCAAGGAGAAAAATAGAGAATACTCAATGAGAAGCACCTACAAGTTATATGTTTAAGACTTTAACAAGGTCTTCCACCAAAAATAAAAAACATGTTATGGCGTATCTATAGGAAGTGTGTTTCTACTAGAGATAAACTTCAGCAGCGTGATGTTGAGTTTCGTACTAACTGTGTGATGTGTGATCAGGAACTTGAGGATAATGTCCATATTAATTTCTCTTGTGCTAAATGCCTGGAAGAAAATCTCTTTTTCTCATGTCACTATTGATGTTGCGATACATAACTCAGAGGTATGTGACATAATCTTCAAAGTCTTGCAGCAGTTATCTAGTAAGGATGCATGTCTTTTTGCAGCTATCCTTTGAAGCATTTTGAAACAACGTAACAACAAACTTTGAAACAACTTAGTTGAAAGTCCATTATAGGTACTTAACCGAACTATAGATCTCTTCAACGATTGTAATGTTGTCGAGTCTACTCAAAATCAAGCAGAAGTGACACATAGAGAGCAACCTACACACATTTTTAATAAATTCGGACCAAGTAGGATGAAATGCAATGTTGATGTCTCCTTTTCCACTTGTGCCAATAAGGTTGGAGTTGGAATGTGTATTAGGAATGAACACAGAGAGTTTGTGCTAGCTAAAACAGACTGGTTCACATCTCGGTGCGAAGTTGATACAGGTGAGACACTTGATCTACTCTTTGCTATCGAATAGGTGCGTGATTTACATATAGGTCTCGTAGACTTTGAACTTGATTCAAAAGTGGTAGTTGATACATTTTATTCTCTAAATCCTGCAATGTTGAATTTGGAGATATTATCAAACATTGTAAATCTATTTACCCAGTACTCAAATGTTAAATTCTGCTGGAAACAAGCGAATGAGGTTACTCACACTCTTGCAAAACTAGCCACATCTCAATCTTGTTTTCATGTTTAAGTTAAAATACCTTATTGTATGAACATATTATTGATGAATGAAATGAAATAAATATTTTTTAATCAAAAAGAAAAAATTAAAATAAAAGAAGTTGAAAATCTCTCTTTAAACTAAATTATACGATGGTTCACAATTATTTTTGTGAGTACTGTTTTGTATGTTCATTCTTAATTTTAATAGAGCACTTTAAATATCCCATGTCCTACACAGTAGATCTTGGTAGATGATATATCAAGCTCCTCATCTCCTAATTTAATAATGTACGAATTTGGGTTGAATTAATCTTTTGATTGACTTGTTCATGCAATGGTGATGAGTCATCCTCAGCTTTACACGTAATAATTAAGGAGAAAATTTTCATTTTCTGAATTTTGAGTGAGACTATATGAAAGTACATATTTCAAATATACACGACAAATTATTCAATTATTATTATTTAAACATTCTATATATACTCATTGTAGTTATAGATAGATAGATAAAGGACCACAATAAAGAATACCGTAGCCTCTTCCAATTGGGAAACATTTTGAATATATTAGCAATATTACGTCTTGCTCTTTATAAAGGACCACACTAGCTCTATTTTTTATAAAAAAGTAAAAATAAAAAGTATTTATTATTGATAAAGAAAAATTAACCTCATTAGTCATTTTTTGGGTAAACAAGAGGTACTCTCATTAGTCATTATGCAAAAAGAAAAATCACTTTTTCGTCTTTGGATTAAAGTATTTTCATTTAGTGGTGATTTTAAACTTTTTTTAATGGAGATGATTCTAACCGTAAAGTAGTACAGAAAAATTAAAAAATTTAAAATTTACAAGGTAAAAAACGTGACAAATAAAAAACCTTATTTTAGAAAGAGGAAAATTATCATTAGTTAAAGTAGAAATAATAATTATTTTAGAAATGTTTTAAATATCAAATTTTGTCTATTTAAAAAAAATGTTATTATTTCTAGCTTTGTAGTTGAAATTACTATCATAATAAAAATGGATATATAGTGGATCTATGTTTGGAACTATTGAAATCAAGTTTTATCAAAGTAATTATTGTGTAAAAAAAAAGTTTTATTGTATGTGACTTAACCACGTTACTCATGTAATTTCACTTAATTCAATTTAACAATTCCATTATTGAAAGTTGAAGCTATGTAATAAAAACCAGATCATATCACACTAGACAATAGTACATTATTAATTGCACGATAATAACTTTTCATGCAATCTACGGATTGGAATTCATGGCATCACGTACGTACTGAATTAGCTTATGGTACTTTTATGCAACCTCAAAAAAATGTACTACTTTGAGAAAATTATTTGATCCTTAAGTAGACTTATAAAATTAATTAATGTATCTAATTTAATTTTTTTTTCTTCTTATATATCATTTAATATAATAGTTTCGACGATATTTTGTATTTAAAGACAAAAGAAATTTTGTAATATTGAAGATGTTAGGACAATTCTTCTTTGTTGATACTCAAATCTTCGTTGTTGAATTAGAAATGTAATATTTCTTTTTCATTAAAAACAACTTTTCATGCTATACAAACATTGTGTTATAAAAAGTTTTGTTTTTGAATAATTAATGCTATACACAGTTTAATTTCACGCCAAAAGAAATATTTATTTATACATAGAAGCATTTGATTAGATTTCAGGAGAACCAAATCGGTCATTGGACTTTTACTAAGGTGGTAATTGAATATTTCGAAGCACAACACAATTGAATAACAAAAACACAATATACACAAATAGTAACGTCATCACAAATTTGTGATGTGGTAATAAATGTAGCAACCCTTATTAAGTGTGAGCAATTTAGATAAGCAACTCAATTATATTATTTTGGGGTAAAAAGATAAGCAACCTACGGCTTTAATTATATAAAAATATGCATTTATTAATTTAATTGATTTCAAAAGATAAACAAAAGTCAATAAATTTATTTATTTATATTTAATAACATTATTTCAAAAATATTCTTATATTAATTTTTTAATATTGTGGAAGATGATCCTAATAATTAGGAATAAATTGGTAATTGTATTTCTTTTTTACTATAAAATCAAGAAAGTTAACATCACTTAACTTTCATTTTTAATAAATGTGAAAGTAGATGCATTTGTTTACTCTCTTCGACTTATTTAATTGCGTGATTTAAGTTGTGTCTCATTCTTAAGAAAGTGATTAGTTTTGATGATTTTAATAATAAAATGACTTTCATTTACTCAAATAACTTTATTGATTGCAGTTACTTAAAAAATTTGATAAGTTGAAATACAATAAATAATGGTATATTAATGAGAAATAAAATAATTAATATTGGATTGGTATCGCAAAACGACAAATAAATTTGAAACTAAAATGACAAAATTTAAAATGAGACAAAAGAAGTATAATTAAGACGATAGAGTATAAAGTCTTTATGCGGAAAAAAATAAGATTTATTCGTATATAGAAGCATATTGTTTTTTATAATATATTTTTGGGTTAAATAAGCTTTTGGTATAAATATATCATATTTCGTTTATAATGCTTCTAAAAATTTCCTTTAAACAATGTTCTTTCAAATACTTTCCTTCAACAATTTTTGTCCTTACTTATAAAACAATTTATATTTATTGTTTGAATTTTTTAATAATATTTTACATGCACGTTTAGAATATTATAAAAATATATGTCACAAAAATTTTAAAATTTTTAACAATGGATGAATTAAATATTTTTAGTATTTAAAAAGTTCATATTTAATTCATCTTTTGTTAAAAAATTAAATTTTTGTAGGGGATATTATTATAATATTTTAAATATATTTGCAAAAACATCATTCAAAATTTCAAATGATGCACATGATTTAACTTAAAAGTAACAATCAAAATTATTAATAGAAAACATTTGAAGAACCATTATTTATAAAAAAAAATTAGAGGAACTAAAAACGAAATATAATATTTACAAGGATCAAAAACTTATTTAACTTTAAATTTTTTACTTCACAACATTAACTAACGTTAAAATTGCAATACAAATAACAACTCTTAGAGTTGATTGAAATAATACCAGAAGAAATAGAGTAACATTATCTAATATTGTCAAAGAAAAATGAATCCAAAACTATATATATGATGACTCTATTTTTTCATTATAAGAAACATCAATAAAAAATATTTTAAATTTATATTTAATTCTCTTCTTTTCTCTTATATTCTTATTTTAAAGTACTGTGAAATATAATTTAAATATTTATTTTTAAAATTGTAGTTGTATTAGAGACTATAGAATGTTTTAGAAAAATCTATGTATTATAAAAATAAATAAAAAACACTAGTGTTACTATTGTCTATTTGATATTAAACCAGTCATAATTTTTTTGTTTGAGTTTTGTCGTTATATATATATATTTTTTTTGTGATTATCGTTGTTTCTGTTTTTTCAATGAGTTAACATCACAAGCAATTGATAAGTGGTAATAAATGTAGTGACCGTTACTAAGGTAAGAAGAATTCACATAAGCAAATGAATTGTAACATTGAAGTTGGTCTAATTCAAATCCACTAATGCCAACTTTGTGCTAAGAGAAACTTTCATTCCCACCGCCAAACGGATTTGTTGAATTCTTGTCCCCTCAATCAATAATAGTTGTGCCCTTGTCTAGACAATTTATGGTACCCAACAACTTATTCACCCAAAATTCAAAAGATCAAACCTTCCATTAATATACAAACTCCTAACCAATATTTATTTCATCACAAGTCCACCCCTTTAACATACACAACACCATCCATAGTCACGTACTCACTCTAAAAATAACACAATGGAATGGAAAATGTTAAAGCTACTAACATTATGGTCCCTTCACATTTTATGTCTCATTTTGCTTCATATGAAAAAAGCAAATGCAGAGGTTCCGGCCATAATTGTGTTCGGCGACTCCTCCGTTGACGCCGGGAATAATAACTTCATTCCCACGATTGCACGGAGCAATTTTCAGCCATATGGACGTGACTTTGACGGCGGACAAGCCACCGGAAGGTTCTGCAATGGAAGAATACCAACTGATTTCATATCAGAAGATTTTGGTATAAAACAATATGTGCCTGCATATTTAGATCCTAAGTATAATATTTCAGATTTTGCTACTGGTGTCAGTTTTGCTTCTGCTGCTACTGGTTATGATAATGCAACTTCAGATGTACTTGTAAGTATATCTGCTACTGGTTTGATTCTGTGAATGTGCAAATGCATACAATACATGTCTAGGTTTTAATTATTTTTTTATTTTCATTTTAGTGGTGACATTTTTGAATTTTATACAAAAAAATAACAAAATGAATATAAAGGGAAATTTTATCTTTTAAACTCAAACTAAACAGGCACTATTTTATAACATAATTTCTCACATGATCTCAAGTGTCGCTTTTTAAAAGACTATTTTTAGTTATATTTTCCAATAATATGGAAATGTAAAAAATAGATATATACTTCTACCTTTCATCCATCACACCGATGTCTTAAAATATTCATGAAAACTTCTTTGGGATTCAACTTTGTTCCTTCTATTGCAAAAAGATAAGATCATACTATACGTTCTTGATTTCCATTTCACTAGCTAGTCCATATCCTTTTAATTGATTTGTGTAGTAGTTTGTATAAGAAGTGTATCTATAATTAATTCAAAATAATTTATAAAACAAAAATATTATGTCATTTTAAAAGTATATATGTGTGTGTGTTGCTACTTCTCTGTTTCTCTCTGTCTCTCATATATGAAAATTGAAAGGATTTCCTTGTTTTCATTAATTTTAAAAAACAAATTCAAAACTAGCTTATGATATATACTAACATATATAATAATGCAAACTATATGATTTTTCTGCAGTCTGTGATACCATTGTGGAAGCAATTAGAGTACTACAAGGACTACCAAAAGAATCTGAGTGCATATCTTGGGGAAACCAAAGCAAAATATATCACAGCCGAATCGATACACCTTATGAGTCTAGGAACAAACGATTTCCTAGAGAATTACTATACCATGCCTGGTAGGGCATCAGAATACACACCTCAGCAGTACCAAACTTTTCTTGCTAGTATAGCTGAGAATTTCATAAGGAATCTATATGATCTTGGTGCTAGGAAGATATCCCTAGGAGGGTTACCTCCCATGGGATGCTTGCCGTTGGAGAGAACCACAAATGTTATGGGTCAAAATGGTTGTGTTTCCAGCTACAATAACATAGCACTTGAGTTCAATGATAAACTCAAGAATTTAACCACTAAGCTCAATCAGGAGCTCCCTGGAATGAGATTGGTGTTTTCAAATCCATATTACATTATGTTGCTAATCATAAAAAAACCTGACTTCTATGGTATGTTACTGCAGCACATAGTCCAATTTAGCATTTTCCTATATATATAAATATTCCCATTATGATGCATGTAATTAATTTAAATATTTTTCTTTTTGTCCACAGGGTTTGAATCAGCCTCAGTGGCATGTTGTGCTACTGGAATGTTCGAGATGGGTTATGCATGCAGCAGGGGTCGTATGTTCAGTTGCACAGATGCTTCGAAATATGTGTTTTGGGACTCTTTCCATCCCACAGAGAAAACGAATAGTATCGTTGCAAAGTATGTGATGGATCATGTGTTAGCTCAGTTTTTAGAATGAATTTTTACAATAAAAAATAGTATTACTTGTGGAATTTTACTTATGTATTGTCATCACACCACTTTCGCACGTTCACCATATAATGGCATTTAGGCTTTCTATTTATGGTTGTATGTCGATGTGTGTATATATATATTTATATGTAAGAATGTTAATACAGCACTTTCATCATAAAATGTGCTGATATTTATAATGTAAGTCATTTTGTTTGGACTATAATATATAGGTTTCCTTTGTGTATTCATCTTCATGTAATTGTTCTATTACATATGGATAGCATGTTGTGTTCAAGTTTGTTAATCTAAAGCTATGTTTCCTAGGGTGAAAACCATATCAAATCTAAATTTTGATATCTGATCTATGAATCATAAGTATTCTCCTATCATTTTCTACAAGATTACTCTTTTGCATAAGGTGTAAGATTTCTTTCCACCAAGTTGTGCTTACTGTAACTTATCAAAATTCAAAGGTAATTGTCCCCATGAAATAACTCATCTGGTGAGACATGAGTGTTCAGTTGCCAGCGAGAGGGATTTGAATCTTTCTGATGGAACATCCTCTCCTCAAAGGCAACTGAACATACGACCCCTGCTGCATGAACATAGGATTGCTACTGGAATGTTCGAGATGGGTTATGCATGCAACAGGGGTCGTATGTTCAGTTCAGTTGATGTGTGGTAAAAGGGTGTCACCTAGGCATGCCTCTGCACAGGATTGCACCCAAGCACACCATTGATAACAATGCATCAAATAGGATTTTTTTTCTTTCTATTTTATATAACAATATACTAAATAATCAAAGTAAATTAAGACCTAAATATATTGACTTACTGCATCACATTTTTTACCAAACCAAATGTTTGTCAGAAGAAACTATTTCAATTTTCAAGTAGTAATGTGTATAAACCAATGAACAGAGCAAAAGGTGATAGAAAAGTTAAGTTGATAAACTAACAAAAAGTATCAGAAGATCCAAACATAAGAATAAGTTGTGTTCTCTTGAGAAAGATCTTTCTATTCCATCTCAATATCAAAAGGTTATTCCACAAAAGATATGTAAACTTATCCTCTTTGACAATTCCTCATAATTTGTTTTCTCCTCTTTGTTCGCCAATTTCATTATTTAAGCAGCTTGTTTACTATTGTTGATTAGTACTAAAAGACTATTTTTTGAGTCAAAAACTAAGTAAGGATAAATGTTTGATTGATTCCCCCTTAAACAAATGACAAAAGTAGTCATTCCTTGTAAGCACTAACTGAAACCAAAATGAAAACAATTCAATAACAGCTTTCCTGACTGGATTTATCAGACATCTTCTAATGTAAAATGTTTCCCTCTGCATTTTAATTTGTTTAATGGTAATTACTTTTCCAAAATGAAGAAAAGTAAACAAAAAGTAGTAAATAACCTCAGTTTATGTATTGTAACCGCTTCCAATACTTCCATGACCTTGGTGTAACAAGAGATAGGACCTTGGTCTAACAAAATAATAATGGAGAGACAATATCAACAACAGAAATTAAGCATGCAACAATGACAGCCTATTTATCGGAAAGGCATTTCAACCTTTAAAAATAAGTGCAAGGTTTAGCAAGGCATATATATTAAGATAAATAGACAAATCTCAACAAAACTTGATATAATAGAAATAACAGTTATTTCTTATCTTTATTTGATAAACTTTTTATACTTTGCCAAATGGCTGGGCCTTCAGGATGCATATTCACAAAGTATTTTACAAACCGTTTTTCATTAGATGAAACTATGCTACTCAAGGTTAACTCAGGATTTATTGCATTCCTCATCTTCAACCACTCATACATTGAAAATCTTGCAGTAATTTTGTCCAAATCATGGCAAAAGTATGTTGGGTATCCCAAAAGACATTCTATTGGGTAACCTAAAACATTTATTAAGAAATCAATCTTCTTTTGAATTAAAGTTCTCTTCAGATTTAGAATCATAGGAACTCGCTTTATCATTTCAACCACTCTGTTATAATCTAAACCAGCTTCTACCAGGCAATCAAATCTCTCTTGTAACTGATCACCTCTCCCTTTAAACACCTTCACCGCTTCTTCCATCTCCTCGGAGTTCTCAAGATACCCCAATTTCAACAAGAAAGTTGTTTTCTCCAAATAACAACGCGGGTCATCATAGTAGTCCTTACTAGTCCCCTTCTGTTCAGGTTTCGAAACCAATTTAATAAACTCTAATGGATCATCCTTTATGATTTGGCATAATTCAGCTTTTCCAATTCCTAACTCCTTGCAAACAGTTTTATAACCTTTTATCGAATGTTTGCTCAGAACATGCATGTACTTAGACAAAACGCATGCGATATCATCTTGTTCCATTCTAATATTATACAAAAAAGTAATCATATTCATCACATTCTCCACACACTTACTTGACAAAATACAAGGATGTTCTATGAAATAAGAAGAAATCACATTCACCTCAACACCTGACTTAATCAACCGAGCCAAAAACAAATACATCTTCTTCCCAAAACCATCCAACAACAGCTTCGGATCTTCCTTAAACAAATTATACATATGTTTCTCAGAATATCCAACTTGATGAAGAAACTCTATACTATCAAGCATTGTTTTCCAACTATAATTTTTTGAACAAGACATACAATGCGCAACCCATTCACTTTCAATCCCAATTCTATTCAACCAATCAAGAACAGCAACAAACACAGAATCAACATCATCACCAACCAAAAGTAAAGGACAACAAACAAAAAGCTTAATAACAGTTGATTTACTCAAACCCAAACCTTGATATTCTTCAAATTTCTTCGCCAAAACGCCATTTTCAAACCGAAAAACCTCTCTTGCTTGGGTATAAATTTTCCCAATTCGATTCCTGGGAACACCGTGATGATACAAGCAACGAAAATTATCACTTAAAAGAGTATCATCACTAAGAAAAACAGTATGATTAGGGAGAATTGATTGCAATTCGGATTGATTAATACCTAAACTCTCGAGAAAAGGTTCGAATTCATTGATAGGGTTATACCTAAGGTACTTCCTGAGAGATCGAAAAACGTCATCGTTTTTGGTGGGGTTAATTTTGGAGATGAGGGAGTTGATGAAATGTGGAGAGTTTCTGGTGACGAATTCAGCGTGTATGAAAGTGTAATTTCGAGTGAAGTGAAGATAATCCATTAAGGCACGTCGAGCTTCGATTCTTGTGGTGCGTGGAATGCGGAGGGGAGTGGATGGAGAAAGAGAGGGAATGTGGGAAGATTTGGAACAGTGAGAAGTTAGGGGTTTGAGGGAAAGGGAAGGAGAAGAAGGTGGGTTTTGGGGATAGAGAAAGAAGAGGTTAAGATTATGCAGTAGTGAAAGAGTTCCCATTGGGAACAAAAAAGAGAATAGAAGAGAAGAGAATAGAAGATGAGGGGAGGGAGGGACTCAGTTTTCGAAAAAAGGGTATAGTAGTCAAGTTAGTGGACAAATGTCTTCAGATAACAAGATATGGATTTTTTACCATCATTTTAGTATATCATGATTCATGTCACAATTGCTGCATACTATTTTGGGAGTATAGAATTTTATAAACTCTAAAATATTATCAAATTAAAGTTAAATTAAGTGTTTGTACTTTAATACGGGCCGGGTCGGGTCACAAAGAAGTAACGAAGTGAAAAAGTCCATCGAGTCCAAACAAAAACCACCACACTACATCACTTGTCGACAACACTCCAAGCGCACGTTAGCCATCTCCGCCACCGTGTGATGGAGTCTCTCTTCGACTCAATCAACGTTCGAGATCTTCTCTCCGCTCAAGATCTCTCCGACCAAAACTCTCCTCTCTCAGCACCGGATCTCCGCCTTCTCATCGACCGCGTGGAGTCTCACTCTCTCCAGATCCGATCACAGGTAAAATCCTACCTCGGCTCACACCACGAAGATTTCGCAAGCCTCTTCTCTCTCTGCAACGATGCCGTTTCGCAGACGCTCAAGGTCTCCGATGACCTCGCCGGCGTTCTTCGGCTGGTCTCCGAACACCCGGCCGACGTGGAAGTGAGGGAAGTGGTGGAGGAAATGAAGGCGAAAAGAGAGGAGTTGAAGGTGAAGAGAGAACTGTTAGGCTTAGTGGGAACAATTGTGAGTTTGAATCGAAGGTTAGAGAGTGTGAAGGAAGCTTTGAAGAGTGGGAAGTTTCAATTTGCTGCTCAAGGGTTGAAGGAATTGAAGGTAGCGCTGAGAATCGATGAAGAAGATGATAAGGAGCCATTGGTGTATGGATTGTTGAGAAAGGAATGGTCTCTGTGTTTTGAAGAGGTACTAATCTACTTTCATATATTTTTTTCGTCTCATTTTAGGTTTAATGCACTTTGTTTAGGGTTTAATTGCAATGTATGTAGGAACTGAATTGAAGCATTTCTGATTCTGAATGCATAAGCTGAATTTGGTATTGATAATAATCTGTATGTAGTGTTTTTTGTTTGTGTTAAATAAAATTTTGTGATTGGGTTTTTGTATTGGAATGGTTAAAGGAGATATTGAGGTTTTCTTAGATGAAAGGAATTGCATTCAGGGTTGGTGCATGAATATGTGCAATGAACAAAGAAAAGTCTAATGGCTTGGGACTTTATTTTTAATTTTCCAGTCTGTTTTCTCCTCAAATAGAGACTAAATGTCAAGTTATCTGGAAACAAAATTCTCATATCCCAACCGATACTGTTATATCTTTATCATTTATAGATGACTGAACTTTCTCTTTACCGTTGATCTAGGAGTTCTGTTGAATCTTTTGATTGGCTTGAATTCATTCAATTATTTTTATAAAGCTAAAGAATTATGCAAAGTCATCACTATAGGAGAAAATATCCCAATTTGGTTGACACCTCAACACCCACCAATCATTTGCAGCGTGCCCAATTTATTTAGAAAAACAGTAAAAAGAACAATAACAGGCATGAGAGAATAGGGCAAAACCCATGCAAAGAATATTTGAATCTGTAGCTTGGAAGAATCTGCCAATCAGGGTAGAAATCTTCCCTAACTAGGAATGGAATCCCACCAATTGTAACCCTTGGATTGAACCACAAAAGAAGTCAACTTTTCCGCTCAAGCATTAGTAGTTATATGATAATCAAATCTGTAGGGAACTTGTGACTTGATGTATTTTTCTAGACATTAGTCCATATTTGCTTTAATGATGATTGTTGAATTATATTTTTGTCGACATGCGCGACAGTATACTCAATGCATATGATTTGTACCATTGAAATGATGATTGGATAATTTGTGATCTTTATTGAGTTTGTGATTGTTTTTAGAGGAATTCGATTTGGGTTTGTAGATTCAAGAGGTCCTTGTGAAGTTTATGGAGAAGGCTGTGCGATTTGATGGGGACTTGAATCAAATAGAAGTGAAGTATCATTTAGAAGTTCAAAATTTGAGTGGGATTCCATTACAAATGGTTTTGGAAGCAATGGAGGTCAGTTAGTTTATGTCAATTTTACAACTGTGATGTTATAAATTTAGATAATTTGAATTCAGATGTATTTATTTTCACTTCCTCTAATCGATGACTTTGTTAGGTGGTTGGTATTCTAGAGTATGGGCTTGCTAAAGTTGCTGATTTAATGATCAAGTATGTCATGACTCCTTTTATTAATCGTGGACAACCTCTTTCATTTATAGATAAATCAAATCAAGATTCAGCCGTACTGAAGATAGTTTCATCACCAGATAGTAAGGTGAGTGTTATGTGTTTGGGTCCTGTAATCAATTTATATTGTCATGCTTTACTGTTCTATGACACAGACTGCTTCCAAGGGAGTTTTTGTATGTGTTACGGATCTTATTCTTAGGGTTTTGGCTTCTCTAAAGAGTGGCAGAATTATGAATATTGATTGGAAAATTAATAATTAGTTATAACAATTTTGTTATTTGTTGTATAAATGCATGTATTTTTATTATAATATCAACCATTGATTAGATTTGTAACTGTGCACTTTACCCTCTAGAGTAGTAAACCTTGCACTTGAAGGAGCCAAATCCTATTCTTAGATATTTTTGTCAGTTGTTTTTGTGGAGATTTTCTTATGTCACCTAGGAAGCATTGTCATTTTGCTGCTATCTTGTTCCTTAATATCTCATTTTCAATTTGCAGCTTGAGTATTTGGATGGGGAGCTTCTTTATTCAGGGATTGTGCTTTTTATCGAATTTATTTATAGAAGTATTTGCTTCCAGAACAGTTCTTGGATCCGATGTTTTGGACGTTTGACTTGGCCTAGGATGTCAGAGCTAATAATATCAAACTTTCTTTCAAAGGTTTGCTTTAAGTTCTATGCTATAACGAACTTCGTTACACAAAGACTGTGTCCATGCATTGCATTCTGTGCTTTGAAACAAGTCTAAGAATATGTATCCACAAAAATACCATTTCATTGATTTCAGTTGAATTGAATTAAATGCTGCTGTGACTAATAATATGCAAGTTTATATGAACTCTCTCAGCTCAACCAACAAAATAAGTTCTTGTTGGATTGGTCAATCCCCGTTAATATTATAATCTAGGACAGTTACTTGGTGGTTAGTTGCTCTTTCAAGAAACCAAAACAAATTGAGTATTTTAAGTTTCCATATAGTCACTCAAGATGTCTGGTTTCAGGTTGTTCCAACAGATGCGTCAAAACTACCTGACTTTCAGAAGATTGTCAAATGTACATCTGATTTTGAAACATCTTTAAAAGAGCTTATGTTCATTTCATCATCAGACGGCAAGGATAATAGGCTTAGCAATTTTGCTGAAAATGTCGAGGTTCACTTTGCATTTAAGAAAAAGACAGAGATCTTGGCTAAAGCTAGAAATCTGCTCCTAGAATGTGACTTTTCCATTCCTCAAGTGAGTTTTCAGACTGGAAACGTTCTTTGTTGCTATAAATATTTGTAGTTGTTGATGACAAATTTGCTGCAGGAATATACAAGGGATGGTTCTAATTGGAAGAATGATGGAACTTCTATCGTGTCGTCCAGCCATGTGGTAGATTTGCTTTTCTTATCAGAGAGGTGTTTGGTATCCAAAGCAGCCAAACAATTGATGAAACTAATTCATCAGACGCTGCAGGTATACAATCCAGAATAATGATAATGTATATTTTACAAATGACTGCATGCAACATATTTTATTTGAAATACAACCTCAGGACTTTATTTATGTATTTCGTGTTACCATCACTTGATTTGTACTTCTTTTAACCACACCCAATTGCGATCCAGTTATTTCCTATAGGGGACATTCTTAATTTGGCCTAACTGTAAAGATTTCTACTTGTTATATAACTGAAAATTTGAAAAGAAAATAGACAAGAATTGACATTTTTTTCCTATTAGTTATAATGCTTGTAGAATGGGATTATTGAGCCTGTGAATGGTAGACTCAAAGGTGATGATAAAATATTATCATTACAAGACTTGCTTTGATCAGAGGTTTATAGTGTTCTTACAGTAGAATGAAACTGCTGCTCAGACCATACTATTCACCTCACATCATACTACTTTTCCTGTAATGATGTCGTTAATTTTGATGATTAAGTTCTTTTGAATGTTAGTATTCTTTCCATTGACTATATATTTTATTTATGCAATTGCTGATTATCTTATTGACTAAAATACAATTTATTATTAATATCTAGTATATTGAAATATAGAATGCGACTTTCAAACAAAGAAAAAAATTAAGATGGTTGAATGAAATATAGGTAATATAGTAGAATAGAAGCCGGACTTGCTTATGCATGCAGGAGCAACTGAAAATAAATAAATGTATGAGACAGTTTCTGGTGGGATCAGCTCTAATAAATAATTTGTATGGTATTGAAGTTATGTTGTCTAAGCTTACGATCTTACTCGAAAACTTGGCAGTAGTTGACAAGATGCATTTTTTAATTATTTTCCTCTTCTTTCGTGTCACTAATAGTAATACTGTAGGAATACTTGTTTGATTCTCGAATATCTTAGATACTCTTTATTTAATTATCATTCATTCAATATTTTCAGTTAACTGACCTTGTTAGATTTGAAAGAACGTGAAAAAGAGTGTTAGGGCAGAGAAAATCTGAGATCTCCTTATTGAGTTTGGCAAAATGATACATTGATTGATTTGGTAAAATGCATGATTGCTTATATAGGGATCAAGACTTCAGAGTCTCAAGTGGATTTTGTTATAACAGTTAACAGAATGTTCTGGGTCAGCATAATATGTTATTACTTATTACAGTTATCAACTATCTGTACAACTAAGAAGATAAATTTTCCACTAAACCGACACATGTCCAAATCTAACTGTTACTTTAATAGACCCATAATACTATTTTTTGCTAACAGTGAAACTGATCTTTATAAATGATAAATAATTGGTGCAGGATGTCTGCCTGTCATCTACAAGGGTTGCTTTGGAATTTTATCATGCAGCTAGAGACGCTATACTTCTTTATGAAGTAGTAGTCCCTGTCAAGGTTAGTCCATGTAAGGCAGGGACTTACTGGAAAAGCCTTACTTTTTTACTATTTCTTTCATTGGGGATTGGCTTTAGGGTCAAATCTTATGTAGTAATGCAAGGTTATCGCAAACATCAATGTTAGATATTCTAGAATCGTGTCCTTTCGCTGATTTTTATACTTTTTCTGATCTTTGGATGACATGAGATATAAATGATATTCAGTACTTAAATTATTTGGAGAATTCATCTGTATTATCCGTCAAAGTGAACACTGTATTTGCGTGCTTGTTCTTGTCTATATGCTTGCTTTCAGCTTATAGTAATTGCTTCTGTTTTTGACTTGTGAAGCTAGAGAGGCAGCTTAATGGCATCAATCAAGTAGCTATCTTGATGCATAATGACTGTCTCTATCTTTCCCAAGAGATACTTGGATTTGCATTTGAGGTATACATACTTGAATAACTAAGCATGGAGTGAATTCACAATATTTGAGTACATTACTTTTTATTTTAAACAAAATTCTGTTTTTGTCCCCCTTCCTGGTGTCATCTTTATCCTGGATTATTTAATGTTATATTGCTCAAAGCCTCAATTTTATCTTTTAGTCTATCAATTGGGAAGTCAAGGAAAATATTGAATATAAACCTTGTTAGTATTATATGTTTTATTTTTCTTGCCTTATACATTTGGATACTTTTGCCTTAGTATCGAACAGATTTTCCAAGTTCGATGAAGGAGCATGCTGTGTTTTCTGATTTAGCTCCAAGATTTCAGCTTTTAGCAGAAGATATATTGCAGAGACAAGTTCAACTTGTTATTTATAACTTGAAGGAGGTACTTCCTTTTTTAAAATGCATGCAGCATCTGTAGGATATGACTTAGTTGTGGTTGACACTTGCCTTCCTGATCTGGTAATTCCCATATTTGCCCATGTTTTATAGGCTATAGATAGTGCCGATGGATTTCAGAATACTCATCAGATGCAACAATTTGAGTCAGCTAAATTCAGCATTGACCAGGTTATTTTCTGGTTAATATAATGTGTGCACATTACATTTGTTGTCCCATAGTTTGCGTTATCTCTTATTTCCTGTTTCTTTTTCTGCAAGAGAGCTACATTATAGAGCATTTGTTACAATAGGTTACTAGTAGTAATTGATGCCTTTTTAGTTTGACAAATGACATAAGCTGAGTTTACTTGATCAGGTTGTTTTCATTCTGGAAAAGGTGCATATCATATGGGAGCCACTTTTGCTTCCTTCAACTTACAGGAAAAGCATGTGGACAGTCTTAGAGTCAGTTTTCTCTAGAATGGCAAGGGATATACTTCTCCTAGATGACATAGCTGCAGACGAGACTTTACAGGTAAGTGTATACAGTTAGTTAGCTAATTATTCCATTTTATTTACAAAGATTGTCTAATCCATTCCACTCTTATTTCCAGCTACAAAGACTAATCCATTTAATGCTGGAAAGCCTATCATCTTTATTTGAGTCCTTGGCCACGGGTGATCCAAATTTGCCTGAGTTATCTGTAGACTCTCTTGAAGATCTTATCCCATCTTTACGAAAAATCCGCAAACTATCAGGCATGTTTTATCATCTACTTAATTATTTATGTAGGAATTTTTTGTTGGATTGTTATTTACTCATATATTGACATTAACCTGTTCATAATTCTTCTGCTGCAGAATTATTAGATATGCCTTTAAAATCTATTACAGCATCTTGGGAGAATGAAGAATTGCTCTGTTGTGGCTTTACTGTAACGGAGGTATCATTTGGTTATCAATGGCCTTTTAACTGAGAGTCCAATTGTCATATCGTTAACCATCTTGTTTAATACTTCTCTTTGATCAATTTGAGTTGAAGAAAATTTGTCTCAATTAAAAAATTTGAGAATATAACTCTTCCATCTTTCTTTGATATCTTGCACGGATTAGCGTGTGTTTTATGTTCTAAAACAAGTGATGTTACACTTCCTGATTCTGATATCTTTTTCTTGAGTCCTTCTTATTCATGTTGTGCATGACTAAAAATATTGGAACCATATTTAATGAGCCTTTTCTTCACATGCATTCTCCTCGCTTATGTTTCTTATATATCTTTTATTCCCCTCATTGCAGGTGGAAGATTTCATAAAAGCTATATTTGCAGACTCACCTTTAAGGAAAGATTGTTTACGGAGAATACAAAATACAAGCTTCTAGGATACATCTAACTTTCTACATGATACGTAAATCTTAAAACACTGGAGTTCGGGATTAAAAACTCAGATGATATATCGGAGGTATAAACATGTTAGTTTGAACTAGCTCTCCAAATATTGCAGGTAGCAGAAAGTTAGAGCATCTTTGGAGCAAAATCATGGCGATCGTTTTCTGATGAGCAGGCTTCCCCACAGATTTTGTTGCCCTAAATCTATGCTTATAAGTTAGCCTTTTTCTTTTCCTTTTCGAGCAAAGATGGGGATGGGATTGGTGCATACTTGTTGAGTTTTGTTTCTGCTACATGCTTATGGGAAACATATTATCATATGAATTCAATGGTAAATATACAAGTAATGCCGACGAGGCATGGTTTCAGAGATACAAAAAACCATTGTGGCTGAAATTTTGGAAATACCATTTTCTTTATCCAGCGAAACAGTGTTCATGCTGGGTTGTGTTTCCTATTAGTATTACTTTGTTGAAAGTTGAAACTAATACATTTGGTTGCTTGTGAATAATTGCCTAGTGATAGCTTTTGATCTTTGCATTTCATCGAACCAGAATATAATAGAAATCAGAACATTGATACATTTTAAGAAGGAATTTATGCATGAATTTCATGGTTGTATTCGCTTCATTCTCTAGGGAATAAGGATTCGGTTAGTTTTTGACTGAATTCATGGGTTTGTTGATCTCTTAACTTATGAATTCCATCAAAGCCTACTAACCCATGAATTCAGTCGATGAGCAATCACCTAAGTTAAATAGTCAATAGTAGTCTTTCGTATTACTTTGGAGAGTTAACTAATGATTGTTAGAATTTGGTATAAACTTACTAGAGGTTTTAACTCTGGTTGTGGTGCAACAAGCGAAATAGTTACCCCATTAATGCACAAGATGTTTCTATTAACAAGTAATTTATTGTCTAACCCCATAACTAAACGGTATAAATTCCACATTAGCTTGATATGATTTATAAATTTCAATAAATAAAAGTGTAGTTTTGTTTTGAATGGAAATAAGAGTGTGCGTAGTTAAGGGTTTTTTTTTGCAACAAAGGAAATGTGGTGTGTTGCCAACATTAAATAAAGAGAGCTATTTTGACCCTCCCTGATTTCAAAATACTACCAAGTGTATTTAGAGGTATACTTCTGAACAAGAAAAAAACTATGTTCTTGTCTGAAAGGAAAAACTGCGTTTCTCAAAGTATACTTCAAAAATACACAAGGCAAACTCCCTTGAATAAATTTGTTTCCAATGAGGACTTCAATGGACAACGATCCAAAGAACCAGGTCTCAACAGCATTACCCAATAATTCACAAAAGACAAATCAATGTTTCATAGTTCTGAAGTTTGTACTTTGTTAACTGATGTTCAATTGTTCATTAATGGAAGAAAAAAAAAATAGCAAAACATTCTTACATTTCCTGAGATATGTTGTACCATTGAATGACACATGATGCTCCTCAAAAGATCACTCATCACTAGACTAGTATTTAACTCATCATAACAAACAAACACATTTTCCTTTGATATTCTACATAACTATCATGTCCTCTAGCATAAATTTGGTGTTGACTTAAAAACCACTAATTTCGTATCATTTGCTCAGCACGATTCATTATAGTTCATCTTTGCTTGAGGCATCTTCTCCCATGAGTTCTTCCAGGGAAAATTCATCCTCCTCAATAATTTCTCCATCTTTTCCATCCCATGGTTCTGTCTTTACAATGGTAGGAGTGCCTGACAGGGGTAAATTCCCTTTGCCGCCGCGTCCAGCTTCTTTCACAAATTCTCTGAAGAAAATAAATCAATAATGTTCAAGTACTTGTTCGTTTCAGTAAAGTTTTCACTATTTGATTTTATATACTAGCATAAACACTTGTGTAACTGTTTAAGAAAGCTTATAGAAACAACTTATGACATTTCTATACGTTGTTTTCAACTTATATCAATAGATATTTAGAATAGCTTATGAAGACAACTTATAGTTTATTGTTTGACTTTATTTTATTTTTTGTTATAGAAATAACTTATATAATAAATGCTTATGTTATAAGTTGTTTATCCAAACGGAATTTTAGCATAAAATTAGAAGAATAGACTTACATAATATGGTCAAGTTCAAAAGCACTTTTGAGAGGAGCATAAACAGCTTTCTTAATGTTTAGGGCTACTAAAGCCGGATAACCGTAGCCACCAACACCCACATTCTTCTCAAGATCTGGCTGCTTACCGGCAGCTACCCAAACATAGCTGTTCAAGACACAAAAATTCAATTAGAAAATGTTAAGAAATCGTCAACAATGATTGATAAGCATATTTACAAAATCAATGCGGTTGTGTTATTTGAATGACTAAAATCAAATCACTTTTGCAACAACAATCTAAACGGTTAACGCAGTTCAAATAAGTTGTTAATTACGTTCAGTAAATGAATAATTATACCAAGTGTCAAAATTCATTAACCATCAACATAATTGCATTAACTACGACTTTGAACATGATTAACCATAATTTGTGTTCACATCTAGATGTACATGTACACCTGAAAATTATGGTTAACAGTGTCCAAATTTGTGGTTAATGAGTTTGGACATATGGTATATCCCATTAACTATCTATTTCAACTGTGTTAACCACTTGTATAAAATTTATTTCTCAAACCAATAGGACAAACAAAAAATGATAAATTAAATATGAAGTATTAAGTGATTGACACAAGAAGTGATGTTAAAAGTTATTTTCACTTGCCTGTAAGGACTCCTTTTGAATTTCTCTGCAACTGATAACAACTGCTGAAGGTATTTGTTTCTCCCCTCGGCCTTGGAATCCAAAATGTCGGGAAGGAAGGAAACGAAACAGATAGCGGCAGAACCACATTTCTCTTCCAGAACATCCTATGGACAAACACATGTTTATATATTCTCTTTCAAACTCGTGTACAACCAAGTCAAGTTTGAAGGAGAAGAGCAAACACTTACTGCACTATGTAGCTCTGTCACTTCCGGTGGAGCAACGTTTGTTTCCAGCTGCTCTAATGCAAATGATTCGATAGCTGAGGCGCTTCTTGCACCCTCGTAAGGAATTGGAGTATCTTTATCAGCCCCAAATACCAAGATTGTTGGGAATCCTTGAACGTTGAACCTGCTCATTAGAGACTGACAAAAACATCCCGGTCAGAAAAATATATAGGACCTGTTTGGATTGGATTACTTGAGTTTATCTACTGACTTAAACACTTCTGAGACTTTTTGGGAAAACTTTTCAGCTTATTTTCATAAGTTCTCTAGTATAGCTTACAAAAACAGCTTATAAAGTTTATATAAAAATAGTTTAACTTTATTTTATCTTTTGTTATAGAAATAGTTTATACAAAAGCGCACTTATATGATAAGCATTTATGTTATAAACATTTAATTAAGTTGTTTATCCAAACAATGTGTAACTAGAAGGAAAAATAAAAAGGTTGATATTTAACACTGCATTTAAGTGTAATATTCAATAGAGTAATTCATATCAACTATGAGACATATAACCTTACCTTTTCGGCGTCACAGTCAACGTGACCCAGCTTAACCTTCCCTTTCAAA
The DNA here is from genome assembly GCA_037974295.1 of Cicer cuneatum. Taxonomy (NCBI): domain Eukaryota; kingdom Viridiplantae; phylum Streptophyta; class Magnoliopsida; order Fabales; family Fabaceae; genus Cicer; species Cicer cuneatum. The sequence continues at coordinate 61,584,244 of JBBPBO010000003.1, forward strand.
TTATTGGACGCTTTTTTCCACTCAGGAGCTAATTTTTTACAATGTCCACACCTTTGAGAAATAAAAAAGGACAAAAGTTGTTATTAGATTTAGAATTGCAAATTTGAAAATAGAGAATTACAGGTTCAGTCAGGTAACAAAAATGATATCCAAAATTTAACTCGCAAAATATAGGAAGCACTCACCAAGGTGCGAAAAATTCTACAATCCAAAGTTCTTTGCTTTTGACAACCAATTCATCGAAGTTGCGAGAGTTTAATTCTACCGAAGCAGAAGCACTTGTTTCTGATTTTTCATTTGATCCCCCTGTCGCCTTTCCATTTAATCGTTCCTTCAAAAGCACCTTTACCTGCACATGCAGAAAAAGACTCATCTATTTGCCTTCTCATTTATTTGTGGTCATTCAATTTTTCATAGACGTAAAAGAAATTGTTTTGTTTTCCACAAAAGAAGACATCTATCTAATGTATCCAAAATCCAAAATGTAACACTCATTGCTAGAAATATTTGACCGAAACTTATGAGCAAAAATTTTAAAACACCACAGAAGAGATTCCAATGAACCTGTTGAAGTGCGAATTCTGCAATTGGTTTGACATCTCTGGCTCCTTGGTAATCAACCGGTGGTTTTCCAGGTGCAAACACCTTTATAGTTGGAAATCCTCTAATCCCATATTCCTGCAGGGAATTAAGAAAAGATACAAAAATCTAAATATTTGTTTTGATCATTCCAGTATACAGTTATAATTAAAAAAAATGAAGAAAATAGATGAACATATAAACCATAACTGAAGAAATTTACAAGAACTACATGAATACATATTTCATCATGCAAACAATAACAAATGTCATGTAAGATACACGACGAGAAAGAATATCACAACAAACATATTCTACTTCATCTAGGTAATATTTTCTTCCTTCCATACAAACTAATTTGGTATAAAATTGCAGAATCTAAAGCATTAGTAGGACATTGTTTATTGGTTATGCATAATATAATCATGTTTTGCATGGTGTGTTAAAGGTATTTCTAGTGTACATTGTACAAAAGTGAAGTATTCAATAACACATCTTATTATTCAGAAAGGCTAAATACAAGAAGAAAACAACACGCCACAACTAGTCCTCCTTTAACAGATTTTATAAAAATTAAAATATTTATCTGAGGAATGAAGAATGGAAAACCTGAGCAAGAGACTGGTGAGCATCAGCATCAAGTGCTGCCACAGTAACTACACCCTTTAATACAGTAGCTGCCTTCTCCCATATGGGAGTAAGAGCCTTACAGTGTCCACACCATGGAGCAAAGAATTCAACAAGAACAACTCCATTTGAATTCAGAACCTGTCATTATTCAGACACCACACACAAAACCTGATGCATTACAAACTAGATAAAGCAAAGAAAAAGCTAACTCATAAAAGTGAATCATATTTTCTTGGGGAAGGTCTGGTATTCATCATATCAAAATAAAATCCTGAAACAATAATATATATTTGAGTTTAACTTTGATATATAGTCATTTGTCAGTCTAAAAAGTTTTACACAGACAATAATAAATCACAATCAATCATATGCGTGTGACCTTAGAAACAGTGTTTTTAATGTTCTAACAATTATAATTAATTGATATTGTGAATATTTTTACATGGACGCGGTAAATTATTAATTTTTCCCATAATAAAACATTAACACATACTTGCACAAGTATGAATTAATAGATTTCTCTAATACATATCACATAAATCAAAATTGATAAAATCTAACATATTTAAACACTACAAATCAATAAAAATAAAAAACATCACAACACAGCAACAGAAGAAATCTCAATGCAACACATTCAAATATCCAGAAATTAGAAATATCAAATGCAAAACACCCAGATGTATTTCAAGTAAAAAGATTCAAAATTTCACGATTATACTCCATACCCATTTTCAAAAAGTAGCTAATAGAGTGGGATCACGAACTGGGTCGATAAAAAAACAAAAAACAAAATAAAAATAAAAATAAAAAAATTATTTACCTTGGACTTGAAGTTGGAGGGAGTGAGCTGAATAACGGGTGAGGAAGAACCGTAGAGTGCATAAGAAGAGATGAGATTGTTGAAAATGAAAAGAAAAATAGTTAGAGTAACGAATGATAGCTTTGCCATTTTCTCTCTGAGACAGTTTTTTGGTCTGTGAATCTGCGCAAGGAAGAAAAAAAACCCATCCTTTGTATATAGAGAAATTACTCTTTCTTTGCAACGTGTGTCATCCAATCAAATATTTCCACGTCATCTATTGTGTTTGTAAATCATTTCTTATATGTTAAAATTTTCAAAAACATTTTGATATGTATTTTTTGGACATTAACTTTGTGATCCGGTTATTAGGTTTTATATTGTCACTATTTAATCCTTACAAAAATTTTAATAATTTGATCTATTTTTTGGTTGGTCAAGAGAGAAATATAGATTTATTATTTATTTTGGCAAGAAAATAAATTAGATATGTGTTACCTTTCTTTTTTGAGGAAATGTTGCCATATACTCCCGGAGCCAGTATTATAAATAAAAAAACAATTTTTGTAGATATATGTAATTAATTTTCTAAATTTTAGGTGAAATAAAGTTAAATTTATTATATTTTTATTTTATTTTAGAAGAGACGATACACATTCTTCAAGTAATTGTTTAAACCGAGCTAAGATGTACCATCTAAATTGCTCATTTTTAATATCAAATACTTAAATATTTATATTAAATATTTGAAATTAAATAAAAAGTATATTAATTATAAGAACATAAAATGATTTAAAAGTAGTAAATTTTGTTTATAATAATTAAGATTTCTTTATAAAAATAAATGCAAAAAAATTATTTAAATTACGCATGTTTTATTGGGCAGAAGTTAGATAAAGCATCCTTCATTCCTTCTGCATAATTTTTTTGCTTTCTTTTATAAATCACCCCATTAAAAAATTCTTTATTGGTCGTAAAAACATTCTGCAATTATTTCATAACAGCTGAATTATTACTATAGTTATATAAATGTATAACTAATGTCATTATAATAGAATTGAAAAATTATTTTTTTCATTTATTCTTATAAAAAATACTTTAGAATGCAATTTATAAAAAAAAATAAAAAAACGCAAAATAAATAAAGTTTAATAGTCGAATGTTTTTTTTTTTCAACGAACGTCAACGTAAGAGTAATGGTGGATATAAGTTGGACTTCACAAATTATTATTATTTTATTATTATTATTATTATTATTATTATTATTATTATTATTATTTTATACAAACTATTTTACTATTATATATCATACATTGTTTAATATTTTATTCTATTTTCTTGTGAAAATACTAATAATTGTTTAATTTTATGTAATATTTGTCATAAAAAAGTAAAAAAAAAAAATTGGCCCATTAGATCTCTGGATCCAAGAGTAATGGTGGAAGTAGGTTTGGTCACATAGGTTTAAAATAAAAGTTAATTTTTAACATAAGAGTAGTGATAAGGGAAGTGAAATTCTACCGATGATGTCCACAAAACATAAAAGTATATGTCAATTTCCTTTAAAAACAATATATATCTTTTATATGCTTACATTTTGAAATTTCTTTACTATTCATTTCTTTGACATGGAAACAAAATAAATTTAAAAAATTCTATAAGGTGTATTATCATTCTTTATGATTGAAGCTTAAAGAAAGATATAAGAGGTTCATACACATCTTTCTTAGCATTTTCACCCATAACATAATCAGCATGTGCATAATCATTTCTATACTGAACTACAAGCTTATCTCCATCATGATCTTTGAGACTTTCTAACAGAAGTTGAACATCTTTTACATCAGAAAGTGCATCAGCACCTCCATAACTAATGAAGAGAGGAAGATCATTTGGAAGTCTTGTCATGTCATATATTGGAGGTGTGGATTGTCCATAGTGTCTTATGTTCTCATCTTTGTTCTCATAATCAAACATTGCTATTGTTCCTTCTCTTATCACTGTCATAATTCATAGGATTAAAAATTTTATTCTGCTCTTGTGCAAACAAATTATTCTTCTAATATTCATAACTTACGTAGCACTGACACTTCAGATTGAAGATGTGTTTAGTGTCTGACACGTGTTGACACTGACACTTCAAATTGAAAATGTGTCTGATGTCTAACACGTGTCGACATTGACACATATAATTACATTCAACCACTTTTATTTTTCAAATTATTATTAGCGTCTACATGTTGATGTCATCTTTGGTGCTCGTGTAAGTGCTTCATAGTTAAGAACAGGTTCCAGTTGCATTTTCAATATACATACATTCTTTTTAACATGAAGTATAGGATATATATTGGCAAAACTACTTCGAAGACATGTTTAAAGATAAAAGACTAATTTGTTATTTGACACGAAAAAATAAAATACTTGTTTGAAATGTTAAATTAAGTTTAAGGAGTTCTAGTGTAGTTTTGCCCATGGTTTTAAATTGCGGTCTACAACTGCAATATAACGAATTTTGAGGTTTCTACAACAACATCACAACCACATTTTCTTGCATTTTGCCACAATATAAATGTTTGCAGCGTAATTGCAACCGCAATTTAAAACTGTGGTTTTGCCATATATAATGTTGTCATACATGATATTTGAATTAGGAAAATAGGAGCAATTACTCTGAGATAGATGAATCATGTTCTTTGTTGCTGTTGACTGAGGCTCATGATCTAGAAAAGTACTTATTATCGAAGGGTTTACGCAGCAATTCGGGCCTGAAAGCATAACCAAAAATGTAAATATAGATGATAAATGTTAAATTAGACCATCAATTTTGGAACATGCATGAAACCTGTGAAAGAAGTTAACAAGTTGCTGCAGTCAATGGAAGTGGTCTTGCACATGTCCTTAAGAAACTTTACAACAGACCCCCTATTCAAACATGAGAGGAAAAAATGAGTTGAAACCAATTCTAAACTCAAGATTGATTAGCATAACATGATTAGTCATATACATTCTTAATGTGTGACATTGAAATATTAATCAAGTTCAAGAATTTTGAGAAATTTCAACTATTGTCTTACAACAAGAAAATTTTGAGCTTAAGCCTTATTAGTTTTTAGCCATAATGCAAAGTAATGAATGATAGTATCAACCATTTAATTACATGCATAAAAAAAGATAATAAGAATTACTTACTCTCTCAGACTAAATTCAAAAATTCCCAATTTGTATAGTGACTGTTAAGACAAAAACACAAATTTTCTCAGTGTTAAGATTTTGCATTTTGAGCAAAAGTCATTACTATTCTGGAATGAAATATAAGAAAAAGTGGTAATCGAAAAGTAGATGTATCTAGTCAAGAGAAAATACATCAACTTTTCAGTTACCACTTGTGTTTATATTTCATTCTAGAGGAAGTGTCTATTTTCTTTTAGTGAAAAAAGAATGGTGTTTATCAAGAATTACCTCTGCAATGAAATTTTCAGCAGCATTTTTAGCTAGTGGTGAAGTCATCTGACCAACATAAGCAATTGGACAAAGCAAGGCTGCTGATCTCAACTTGTCAAGTAATTGATCTTTGGAAAAAGCAGCCAATGCAACCAATGTTCCCTTAAAAAAAAAGAATCCAACAATCATCAATCTTCATGTTACCAACATTACATTAGTTCGAGTGGAACTGGACTCAAATCCCTTAAGCAAAGTTTCGAGTTCGACTCTTGTAGATGAAAAAAATGTGTTTGGAAGTGTAGACCCCACTAAAGGTGGTCAGCCAGATTCCCCGTCATCAAAGTCGTTGGATACTGTTAGGCCAAAAAAAGATACACAAAAAAAAAGATACACAAGAACAGATTCGATCCAAGAGAGGTGAATGCAACCTTCTAAGGGAGAGGAAGTCTTTATTTATAGACTTCCCATACAAGGGATAATGGGGAAAGGATTCAAAAGCAACTACCTAATAAACTCTAACTAACAAAACAAAAACATAACTAACCTAACTAACTAACTAACTTCCTAACTACTCTAATAACTAATGACTACTTTAATTTCCCTTCATTCTACAATTTAACAAATACTTCGCTCTAATAACATGGTTACCAGAAAAAAGTATGGAGAGGTGAAAGAAAACAACATGAACAAAAATTCAGCAATAATCACCTGTGAGTGACCAACATAGTGTAGTTTTTGTCCAGTTTGATCATGCACATATTGAAATGTTGCTGGAAGATCATATGCTACTAATTCATCCCATGACCAATTCCAATAATCCTAAAAAGTGGAACCTGATATAAGCAATAGAATCAAATTGACAGAATCACCAATGTAGTCCTCGAAATTGTAGGGGGTCAGACAATTCAATAGTCCTTGAAATTTACGAATTTTCAAAATGATCCCAGAAATTGAAATCCTCGATCACATTAGTCCGCATCAGACAATTTTAAAAACTAAATTGACCGACCAAAAAGAACTAATGTGATCAAACATTTTTCAATTTCAAGATTCTAAGTTGACATCACCTTACAATTTCACAAACGATTTTGGTGATTGAGTCGAATCAAATTGCTGATTAGAGAAGAACAGCAAAATATAGTTAACAAAAACTAACCGAGCTGTTACTTGAAAAAGATGTATGTTGATGACTATATTTGGTTCCACGTGTGTTAGCAATCCAAACATCAAATCCATTATCTGCCAAAAGAAATGCAAGAGATTGACTTGGAGGTAGCAATAACCATGTCACACCATCCTATACAAACACACAAACATTAACCTTAATTTCCAACATCAACAACAACAAAAGTCATGAAGAAACTTAGTTTCTTTTCACAGAACTACTAATTAAGAATGTTGATAATAGTACTAAATTTATTAATAATTGACATTGTTTTTACAAGTTTATCCTTCAATAGAGATAGAGTTGGTTTTATATTCCCATCACAGTATTTATTGTTGATTGCATACAAATTATTATTATTGTGACACTAATGACTATTTTACAACCGTATCACACGAGATTTGAACTATATCCCTTAAATTTACAATGTTGAACTTTTAGCACTGAATTAAGTCATTTAACATCTCTTGATAAAAAATAATTAATGCTACTAACTAACCATGAATAGTCCATGCTGTAGCAGAACTGGTATGCTATTTCCATGTCTACCCCTTGGTAAAATTCTCTGCATGTTGAGAACATATCCATCTTGTGTTGTCACCTAAAAGCAATTATATATACATAAAAGCTAGTTAGAATCTACTTCTTGTTCTAAATGTTGCTGATTTTTTATTCAGAACACAAAACAGAAACAGATGAAAGTAATGAACAGTACCTACCAAGTGTTCTTCACAAGCATAGTTTTGTGTCTTCACCAATGATGAACAAACACCATCACTTAGTGTTGGTGCCAATGCAGTGATAGTGTTGAGTGGTAACAATTTTGTTCTCGTTGCAAGAGTTGAACACCAGAAGAGAATCATCACAAGGGTTATTGAGAGTAATGTATTTGCCATCTTGTATTTTTTTTTTCTGATGCATTAATTAATCTTCTTAATTCAGATATTATTTATAGTCACAGAAAACAGAATAAAAACATAGGAAGAAAAATGATGATAAAAAAAAAAAGGTATTCACATGAGGGCTTCTGAACCACCTTTTTGTCAATTGATTGGACATTGTGGTTTAAAATATGCATATGTGGGGTCTACATTACATACTATTAAATTATGAGGAATAATTATATTAGTAACCCTCTCATTAATACACATTTTTAACTAATACTCTTTGTCTCTTATTATAAGAGACACTTATGAAATTTTTGGTATTAAGAAAAATGGTTTTTTTAGTAATAAATTTGTTAAAATTATGTTACTTTTTTTTTATATCATAAGAGAGAATTATGTTTTTCAATTATAAATTAAATAGAAGTATTTTTATAAAGAAATTGGTAATGTAGCTAGAACTTTAAAAAATATTTTATATTAAAAAGAGGTAAGAAGGAGTATATTGAAAAAAGTGCAAGTGTTTTCTTAAACTATTGTAGAGAGTTTTGAATTTTGTTGCCATGATTCCTTGGTTTAACATGAAATGTGTGGATGGTTATTCATTTCAAAGGTGCATATAGAAAAAGCCAAAAAATGTGCCTTGAAAAAAACGTTGTGTAATAGTTCTTCTTTTGTCTCACAAAGCAAACAAAGCCTTGCCTCCAAATAACGGCATTGGAAACTTAGACTAGAGGCTTTTCTTATCATAGAAGCATGGAGTTTATAGATGTACCATGGCTTAAGATTAAGAAATAAACTACAAATTGTTACTCAACAAATATTTTATTATTATTTTTTATTATTAAGCCATGTTTCACACTTATGTTAAAATTTGTTTCTTTTTGTTGGGCTAATGTTTTACCAAGTGTTTTGTACGTTTATGATGTGGTTTGATTTGAATTTGGAATAAAATAAAACTCTAATTAATCAGATTTAATAATTGATATTTTATATGAGCAAAATGAATAATATTATATTAAGTGCAATTCAAAGACAATTGAATTGAATTGTTTTAGTAATATTTATGTACATAAAAAAGTCCCATAAATAAAAGTAAATTATTAATTTTGTTTAGACTTTCGTTTTCATATATTTTCTTCTATTTTTATATAAGTTTTAAAAAGCTTTTAAGATAAAATTGTTTAAGAGTTTGTTTTTGTGATCTCAAGTGACGAAAAATTGTTATTAACACACTATCATTATTAATAAAAAGCAACGAAATAAAAATACAAATTCTTTAATGATTTTAAAAGAATAGTAAAATTAATTTTAAATAATAATATTACCTTAAATTATTATTTAACTTTTTCTATGATTAAATTGATACATCTAATCAATCTTTTTACCAAAAATCTTATATGAATTATGTTGTAAACATAACAATGACACTATTAGATCAAAATATAAAAAGAACAATAAAAGATAAAGATGGGTGAGCTTAAATACTTATGGTTAAAATACATAACTTTAGAAGTTCAAAATGTCTGGTAAAAAGTTCAAAATCCAAAATAAATATATATAAATTAAAACCTTAAACTCTAAACCTTTAATCAATTTTGAAATGAAATAAATTGAATGCCTATATACTAGCCAGAACCAGTTTAATTTATTTTATTTAGATTTATTTTTAGGGAATTTGATTTAGATTATTGCATTCATTAGATCAATCCAATTCAATGAATATCTCCAAAGTATAGAACAAAATCTAATGATAAAAATAATTAAAAATAAAGTTATCAATTTTATTATAGAAATCACATCACATATTCCAAGTGACTTTTTTTTATGCTCTATCATTGATGAGACTTTAAAATATCATTAGTTTAATAATTTAACTATTTAATTTTTAATCTTTATTAATTGTCTATAACTTCAAAAAAAAATTAAATTATTAAATAAAGGATTAAATAGTTAAGTTATTAAATTAATGATATTTTAAAATTTTAACAATGACATGTTATATAAAAAAATCAATTAAAAGATGCGACCGACTAAAATTATTAACCAAAATTAAATGATTAAAGTTAAAAACAAAAATTTCAAACAAACTAAAAATAAAAATTGATATATTTAAAAAAATTAAAAACATATTTAACCATAAATTATTTTTTACCTCTTTACTAACTATTCACGCCAAATCAGTTATGTTTTATCCATTTTGCTACCATGGCAGTCACATTCTCTAGTTTTCCAACTACAGATCCGTTCATTGAATCCTCATCTTTTAGTTTTTTACAACTGAATGATCATCATGATACAAAGGTTTGTTGTTAAATCTTACACATGTTTCTCTTTAGAACTTGGTCATTCCGCAAGAACACAGAATTATTCCAACAATTTTAACATTAATGAACGTTGAATATTAAACAAAAGTAACAATTGCGAGATCTATTTGTTAAAACCTCAAAAGTAAGGTAAGTATGTGTATTTCCTCCTTTATAAATTTAATAACTATTATCAAAACAAAAAAACATAAGTATCATCACATGAAGGATGAAGTGCAGGCAAAAATAATATATAATACCAGTTTCAAAATCTGACTATAATTGGTAATAACTACATTGCTCCTCTATCAGATGGAAGACTAATCCAATAATACCTGAAGCTATGTGCTTGAAACAACCATTTTAATGGTGGAATTAATTCTAATGGGATTTTCCAACAATGTGTGTGGAAGATGCATCTTTTATTATTGTTTCAGATGTTTTCACTGCAGTATCTGGCACTTTGGTTCTTGTAAGGGGTCTTCTAAGGAACTTGAATTGCCAACCTTTAGGTTTTATATTCCCAAGCATTTGCCATCTTCTAGGTTTAATCTGTCCTAGAATTTTCATTTGCTCCTTTCTGAACTTCTTGGTTGTGTACCAGCTTCCACCTCTCCATCCTAAGCCATACCTGAATATCAGCTAAAGTTAAAAATTAAGGGTAAAAGGAAATTAAAACATTTGAATTAATTGATTGCAAAATACCAACACTCAATACACTCAACGCGCAAATGTGATACTCCTAACTGTAACTGTAATATCTAGTTGGCATGCTACATATAACTCAGTGTTGTAAATAGCAGATTGCGGAAAACAGCGAATTCTTCAAATTCCGCTATGCAATAGTGGTATGATGCCGCTATAACTGCTATTTGACAACATTTTGTTCTACATATGTAATGTAATGAATAAGTTTGACACCTTAACAGTGCTATATATCTGATTCAGAAGCAAACCTATTGATGAATGACATACTTGTCCAAGTATACAGGAAGCACAGAAAAGAAATGGACTGTGAGAGTGAGAAAGAGTGGCCTACCCCTCCCACCAGAAGCTCATTTTCCTCCCACTCCCAAAGTCCTTTTATATTAGCGAAATTATACCCATAATAAATCTTCACCACATAATGATTATTATGTTATCCTCAAAATTTTAGAAGTTTGAGATCTTAAAGATAAGGAGGATCAAGTTCATGTTCAGGACACAATTATCACATGGAGAAAAGAAATGGGACTTCAAGAAACCATATTTGTACCCTTTTAGTTTAGTCGTCCCCATCTTGCATGTTACCTTGCAAAAACATTTCCTCATTACATACAAGAAAGAAGCAAAAACAATTTGGATGTAAATATTTTCAGATATGACTGTCGTCGATATTCAATTTTAGGTGTGAAGAAGAATCCAAAATTTAAAGGTCAGCAGAATTACTGGAATGTTTTGTCAGAATAGTAAATTCCATTACAACACAATTTCACTACTAAAATAGTTTACTAAGAAGCATGTTTGAAGTAATGGTTTAATCTGTTTCCATCTTTCAAAATTAATTTTTGTTTTTATCTTTATTTTTCATTTCCTTGGTGAGTGGTAGTGGTTGGAAATTTGAAGCAAATTATTGGTTAGTAAGGAAAACTATATACTGAGCTATCATAAGTATAACAACAACAATCAAACCTTATCTTACTAGATAAGTTTGACTGCATATATGATATATCAGAAAGCATTAAGTTCAAATGTAGACAATTTACTTCTAAATCTCTCTTAATGGTTTCGTCTGAAGTTTCTTTTGGTCACCCACAACCCCTAATTACAATTCTCTATTTGGTCACCCCTTCTTACCAGTTACCAGTGCTTATACGAGCCTTTACCACATATGTCCATATTGGCTAAAGATGATTTTCAATTACCTTTTATACAAAGAAAGCAACCCCAATTTTCTTCCTAATGATTGCATTCCTAATCTTATCTGGTCCATCTTAATATTTTCATCTCTATAATTATAACACTGAGTTTACTTTGTTGTTAGCTCTTTATTACTAAATGATATTGCTAAGCCCCCATAGTATTGTATGTCTTGCAGCTATATAGCAAAATTTACTTTTAGGCTTAATGATACATCTGTATCACAGATCACACCAAAACATTCCTCGAATTCATCCACTACTTGAATCCTATTGCTAACATCCCTGTCTTCTTTCATTTTGTATGACAAGTATGACAAATCTAAGGTAATTGAAAATGTGAGACTTGAGGTATTGTATGTTCCCCAATTTTTACCTTTATAAGCTATAATATTTGCTGTCTATTGCCAACTATGTATTTCATATATATTGCCTTACTCTTACTTAAGCAAAAATCGTATATTTCTAAGTCCTATCTCTGTATTTCTGTATTCCTTGATCTTCTATTTATTTAATCTCTCGACTCCCAAATCATCTGCTGAAAATATGCATTGTGGCATTGTCTCTTTGATATGTTCATTAAACATGTCATCGACCCAATATGAAAAGACCAACGCTTAAAATTAAAACTCAGTGCATACTTGTAGCTATAGGGAAATCTACTTGTATTCTCACATTAGTGATGACACCTTAATGCATAATTTTCATTGCTCAAATGTAAGAATGCAAACTTCTTCCTTTTCTATAGCCTTCCACAATATTTCTCTTGGTAAACTATCATATGCCATTTCTAAATCATTAAAAACCATGTGTAGCTATCCTCTCCACAACATAAAACTAAATTGATTTTTTGTGATGTTGAGATCTTGCTTCAATCTCTACTCAGTTACCCTATTCCAAAACTACATAGTATGACTTATGAGTTTAGCCCCCCCAATAATTTGCAGGTATTAGTATGTGAACTTTGGTAGGAGCTATTGAAGAAAGTAAAAGACAAAATACTTTCATATTTTATTACTACAGCCCTAAGCTGTTTATATAGAAAATAAAATTACAATAGTAATACTGAGTAATAATGACATAATCATAAAATACAAATAAATAGAATAATATAAAATAAAATCAAATCAAATCTGATTTTTCTTAATTCTTCAACACCCCCTCTCAAGTTGGTGCATAGATATCTGTCATGCCCAACTTGGCTATAAGTCGCTCAAAATTGGATCTTGCCAAACCTTTTGTCAAGATATCAGCGGTTTGCTGGTTGGAAGTCACAAATGGCAGACATATAATTCCGGCATCAATTTTTTCTTTTATGAAATGGCGGTCAATCTCAATGTGTTTGGTTCTATCATGTTGTACGGGGTTGTGAGCTATACTTATTGCTACTTTGCTATCACAGAACAATTTTAAGGATGAGTCAACTTTCATTTTCAGTTTATCCAAGAGTTTACGAATCCACAAAAGTTCACAAATTCCTTGAGCCATTGCTCTAAATTCAGCTTCTGCACTGCTTCGAGCAACAACCCCTTGTTTCTTACTTCTCCAAGTGACTAAATTTCCCCAAACATAGGCACAATATCCAGTAGTGGATTTTCTATCAGTAACTGATCCTGCCCAATCAGCATCTGTAAATATAGACTTCTCTGTCATTAGTTTTCTTGAAGTACAAACCCTTTCCAGGATTGGATTTCAAGTACCTTAAGATTCGATAAACTGCCTCCAAGTGTTCTTCATAGGGAGAATGCATGAATTGGCTTACAACACTCACAGAGAAAGCGATGTCAGGTCTAGTGTGGGCTAGATAAATAAGTTTGCCAACCAACCTCTGGTATCTTCCAATCTCAACAGGAACACTGCCTTTCTCCCAAAGTTTAGTATTTAATTCCATAGGAGTATCTGTTGGTCTACACCCACTCATCCTAGTTTCTTCCAAGAGATCTATGATGTATTTCCTTTGAGAAACAACAATTCCCTTCTTTGAGCGGGCAACTTCCATACCAAGAAAATATTTGAGTGCGCCTAAATCTTTGATCTCAAATTCTTTTGTCAAGTTTTTCTTCAATCTTTCCATCTCAATAATGTCATCTCCTGTGAGAATAATATCATCTACATATACAATTAAAATTGCAATTTTACCAACATTAGAGAACTTCACGAATAGCGTATGGTCTGATTGTCCCTGCATATATCCTTGCTTTTTGACAGACCGAGTGAATTTCTCAAACCAAGCCCTTGGAGATTGCTTGAGACCATAAAGGGATTTTTGTAGTTTGCATACATTTGAACCAAACTTATCTTCAAAGTCAGGTGGACTATCCATGTATACTTCCTCTTCCAAATCACCATTCAGGAAAGCATTTTTTACATCAAGTTGGTTAAGAGACCAATCTAAATTCACTGCCAAGGATAAGAGAACTCTAATAGTGTTTAACTTGGCAACAAGAGCAAAAGTCTCTAAGTAATCAATGTCATATGTCTGAGTAAACCCTTTAACAACCAAGCGTGCCTTGTATCTTTCAACTGTGTTATCAGAATTATATTTCACAGTAAATACCCATTTACAGCCAACGGTATTCTTTCCTGTAGGTAACGTCATGACTCTCCAAGTTTGATTCTTCTCAAGAGCTCTCATCTCCTCAAGAACAGCTTCCTTCCACTTTGGAATTTTTAGAGCCTCCTATATATTTTTTGGAATTTCTACAGCAGACAACTTAGAGATAAATGCAGCAAATGAAGAAGACAATTTTGAGTATGACACATAATTAGACAAAGGATATTTAGTGCATGATCTAACAGGTTTTCTAATTGCAATAGGAAGGTCTATATCAGGATACTCGACATGACTCTTAAGAACAGAAGAGGACTTACCTGTATCAAGATGATGTGTTGGATTATCTATTGGTTCGGAATCTTGGAAGGGTCGGATAATGGGTCCTTCATTACTCTGTTTATGGTTTCTTCTTTCAAAGACATTTCCCTTCCAAGTAGGGTCAATGGTAGTAAACCTGCTTTGTGTCTCTTTATCTGAGTCATTATGTTGTGGCATTTCAGGTGGTCCTTCATTATTATTGAGATCAAGAATTTGATCAGTGTGATTTTGATTTAAAATTGTCGCCCCCGAATCTGTCGAAACCTCATTCATAAGTTGATTGAGTTCCAATATGGATTCTTGGGCATTTTCTTTTGGTGCATCAATATAAGTCTCAGAATTTTGCGACACTATATCACTTAAAGTAATGATGTTTTCATAAGTAAAAGATGAATCTTCCTTATAATTTTCCCCCTGAAGATGAATGTCAGTAAAAAATGGTTGATTTTCCACAAAAGTAACATCCATGGTTACAAAAATTCTTTTTAATTTTGGTTCAAAACACCGATACCCCTTCTGAGTTGGAGAGTAACCGGTAAACACACATTTTATTGCTCTTGGCTCGAGTTTGTCAAGTTGTTTATGTTCATGAACAAAAGCAGTGCAACAAAAAACTTTTAGTGGCAAATCAGCAGATACACTAGTCAAAGGAAAATAATTTCGAAAAACATCAAGAGGGGTATGAAAATTTAAAACTTTAGATGGCATTCGATTAATTAAATATGATGCAGTTAAAACAGCTTCACCCCACAAATATTTTGGAACCTTATTTGCAAATAGTAAAGCTCTAGCAACCTCAAGAAGATGCCTATTCTTTCTCTCTGCAATTCCATTTTGTTGGGGTGTATTAACACAAGAACTTTGATGAACAACTCCATTGGCAAGAAAAAAATCAGACAAAAATATATTAAAATATTCTTTACCATTGTCACTTCTGAAGACTTGAATATTTGTTTGGTATTGAGTGTGCACCATTTTAAAGAAATTTTTGACAACTTGTCCAACTTCTGATTTTTCTTTCAATAGATAAACCCAACAAATTCTAGTATGATCATCAATAAAGGTTATAAACCATCTTTTATTAGAAAAAGTGTTTATTCTATTAGGACCCCAAACATCACTATGAATAACTGCAAACGGTTTTGATTTTTTATATGGTTGTGTAGAGAAAGAAGAACGGTGATGTTTAGCAAATTCACAAGTTTCACAATGAAATAAAGACGGATCCTTCTTAGAAAATAATTTAGGAAACAAATGTTTCAAATACGGAAAACTAGGATGTCCTAACCGTAAATGCCATAACATAATATCATCATTATTAGAAGAAACAAAAATAGATTCAAAGCAGGTACTTGTTTTTGGTTGGTCTTTGAAGTCGAGTCCATTGTTAAGATAATAGAGTCCTCCACTCTCCTTAGCATTGCCAATCATCTTCCCCGTGCTCAAATCCTTAAAAGTGCAATGAGAATGAAAGAAGTTAGCTTGACAATTTATATCCTTTGTTAATTTAGTAATGGATAACAAATTACATGATAAATTGGGAACATGTAAGACATCTTTTAAGGTTAACACAGGTGACAGAATAACAGAACATTTCCCTGCAATGGCTGAAAGAGAGCCATCTGCAATTTTAATTTTGTGGTTACCTGCACAAGGACTATAAGAAGAAAACAGACTCGACTCCCCAGTCATATGATCAGTAGCACCAGAATCGATAATCCAAGTATGGCTCGGGGAGACACTAAGTAGAGCAGTATTTGTAAAATTACCTCTCTGAGCTATAGAGCAAGAAGGAGTTTGAGACTCAAGGAGTTTGTACAATTGATCTAATTGTTCCTTGCTGAAAGGAGATAGGCTTGAAGGAGACTGCTTCTCTTGATCAGAGGTACCAGCTTGGAGGGCATGACCTTCATTTCCTCCTTTTTTCTTCCAATTTAGAGGTTTTCCATGGAGCTTCCAACATGTATCACGTGTGTGCCATGAACGTTTGCAATGTTCGCACCATGGTTTCTTGCCATCTCTCTTCCCGTCTTCATTCTTAGTGACTAGGGCAGAGCTTTCAACCTCAACAACAGAAGGTGACTTACCCATCATAACACCTTGTCTTGCCTCTTCTCTTCTAACTTCTGAGAACGCTTCCCGAAGTGATGGCAATGGAATCTTTCCCAATATTCTGCCTCGGACTTCATCAAGTCGCTTATTAAGCCCAACCAAAAACATGAATACTCGGTCGTTCTCCTGTCTCTTAAGAAACAAAACACTGTCCTCACAACACTTCCAATGATCATCATAGCAGAGATCCAATTCTTGCCATACTGTCATCAACTCATTATAATAGGTAGTGACATCTCTATCTCCTTGTTTGGCATGCCACAATCGTGATTTGAGATCGAAGATTTGAGAAGAATTCTGAATATCAGAATATGTTTCTTTGACAGCCTCCCAAACTTCCTTCGCAGTAGGCAAAAACATAAAAGGTTTTCTAATCGTTGATTCCATATTACTAAGCAGCCAAGCAATAATAAAAGAGTTCTCAGATTTCCAAAACCTGTAATTAGGATCAGTTGTGGCAGGTATTTGCACCTCTCCTGTGAGGAAACCGTATTTTCCCTTACCATCTAGGATCAATCTTGCGGTTTGGGACCATTCGACATAATTTTTTCCATTAAGTTTTTGGATTTCAACTTTGAGGGCATTAGAAGTTCCCTCATGGCCAAAAAAATTGGAAAAACCGTTGTTAGATAAACCATTCCAACTACCACTGCCCCTTGGGCCGCCGCCAGTGCCTAAACCGGTGTTGTTGGCTACTTCTGATTTTTCACCCAAACCATAGTCGCCGCCGCCAGTGCCTAATCCAGTGTTGTCGCCTGAGCCGCCGCCAGTGCCTAAACCGGTGTTGTTGGCTACTTCTGATTTTTCACCCAAACCATAGTCGCCGCTACCCGTAAGGGATGCCTTCCATGAGGTATTGTGTGCCATAATTCAGTTGTTGGTTAGAACGCAGCAAACCCTAGTGGGTTGTGAAAAGCTTTACAAAACCCTAACCAATAGCTCTTTATACCATGAAGAAAGTAAAAGACAAAATACTTTCATATTTTATTACTACAGCCCTAAGCTGTTTATATAGAAAATAAAATTACAATAGTAATACTGAGTAATAATGACATAATCATAAAATACAAATAAATAGAATAATATAAAATCAAATCAAATCAAATCTGATTTTCCTTAATTCTTCAACAGCTATCATAGATTCATAAGTATCAAGCAACCTAATTGAATCCAACTAAACTACAAGATAAAATATTCAAAATGATTTGAATAACAGACCAAGTAAACGAGTCACTCGAGGTAGGACTTTCAACTATAATAACATACACAAATAGCATGTTAGATTTGAATTGAATATAGACAATTAAATTCCTTTCTTCAGTAATTTGCTTAAGCTTTCCAGCTTATTATGAAAACATGTTAATTATACAATAATGAATACCACCAAAGCGTTTTTTCCTCACTAGATGAAATTGGCTAAGTAAAGCAAATAAGTAAAACAACAACCATACTACAGTTTTTCATGTTTCTGCGAGTCATTATCTCAAAATTGTCAATGAATATTCATAAACATTGAAACTTGTAAGTGTGTTCCACAACAATGCAATCAATACCCTTTCTACTCATACTTTTCAACTGCCCAAATGATAAAATTACATGACACCATATAAAAATCATGATAGATGCAGTGAAAAACAAAGAAAGAAATAGCTGATTGTAATGCCCAAGAGTGAGAAGATGCTAAGAACTAATTCATAGAGTTAAGCATAGGAAACACTCAAGGGAACCAAACAAACCCGATAAGTAAGGCTGTTCCAGCAGTGGCAGCGCAAGCAGGAATACTGCAACCTCCAGGAGGACCAACAATATCTTTGATTTCAGAATGTTGAAGATTTACATGGTTTTTCATCTAGCATAAACAGATCAGAAAAGTTATTCCTAGAGCAAAAATATAGTCAAACGCTGTGTATATACACACACACACACACACAATTGGTTTTGACTTTTTTTAGAGAAATGATATTTTGACACAAATTTGACAGCAACTTGTATGGTTAACGCAGATTAAATATATGATTAATTATGTTCAACGAATTGTTAATAAATATAACAAGGTGTCACAACTCATTAATCATCCATTGAACATAATTAACTATGACGTTAAATTTCATTAGCCAAAATTTTCACGTGTTCAAGTATACATGATATCCATTAAATAAGGTGGTTTTGGGGAGTTGGAGTAACAAGGAGGCCTGGGTTCAACTACTCTCTTTAACAAAATTAACAACTAATTACTAACATTGGCAATTTAAAGAAAAAACATGATATCCATTAACTATTCAAATTGTATTCTAGGTGTTCAAACATACATAGTATCCATTAATCACGATTTGTGTTCAAAATACACTTAACGGGTTCAAAATCATAGTTAATTGTGTTCAGGAGATTGTTAATAATTTGTGATACTTTGTTATATTCATCACCCATCCACTAAATATAATTAAATATGTATTTGAATTACGTTAGCCATCCAAGTTGTTGTCGAAATTTATTATCAAATTTTTTATGTTCCAATAACATGGCTCTAAACATAAACAAAGTATAGGTAAAAAGCAAAATCAAAACAGATAGATAGATAGATATATACAGCATGTTCAATGGATTGAAGTCTTTCATCAACTCTGGTATCATGTACATGACGCAACGAATACCCTAAAAAAATTCAACAAAAAAAAAACAATGTAAGCATAATAATAATGAAATTAGGTTATGGTGGTGCTAAGAGAGAGAGAGAAAATAAAAGAAAGAAAGAAACCGATGAAAGCAGTAGCAACGGATGCAATGGAAGTTCCAACGGTGAAAACAACACGGTGCCTCTCAAACGTATCCTTAGTGGAAAAGTAAGTGTCTTGAATAGCAGCCCAAGAATTGAGAGATTTTCGCTTAAGATTAGCAGCGGAAACTGAATTTGAGATTGATCCCAAATTCCTTAATCGATGCATAATGCATTCTACTATATTAACTGCGTTCTTCAAAATCGCAAACCAACCCTATGTTGACATTGCCAGTGAAATAAATAAGCTTTTGAGATGGATTCGTCTTACTTCTTCTCACTCAACCAATCATCAACGATGTAAAATTGAGAAAATAAAAAACAAGTAGAATGATATGAAAAGAACCGTCTATTTTATTAAAAAATAAAAATAAAAAAAAAGAGAGAGAGAGAGAAAAATTAATCCCAATCAAGTATTTGTATTGACCATCCATGTAAAAATATTTTTATAATATAACTCTTTAAAAACAATGTATTTTGTTTAGATATTTTAAAAAATTTAATTTGTATGTATTGAGAGTGTGTCACATTACAACTATTTATTTTTATTATTTTAGAGGTACAAGTTAAATATTTTTAAAAATAATACAAGTCAAATGATTATCATACAAGTCAGTGTAAATCCTATTTTAAATAATAACAGATTGTTTTTTTTTTCTAATTATTTTCATTACAATAAAACAAACAACTTTTTGTTTTGATTGTCTATGTAAACATATTTTTATAATATAACTCTTTAAAAAAAATGTATTTTTTTTTAGATATTTTAAAGAATTTAATTTGTATGTATAAAGGGTATGTCACATTCCAACTATTTATCTCTATTATTTTAAAGGTACAATACAAGTCAAATATTTTTAAAAATAATACAAGTCAAATGATTATCATATAAGTCCTCAGTTAAATCCTATTTTAAATAATAACAGATTGTTTTTTTAAAATTATTTTCATTACAATAAAACAAACACAATAATTTTTTTTTAATGATAAAAATATCTAACAAATAATCTCTAATATAAAAAGAAATACCAAAATCATTTTTTTAATATAATTCACAGCAAACTGGCCCTTCATCATTGAAGTCATCCATCTAGTCCACAAAATTACATGTGCTAAAAATTTGGTCAATAAATTAAAGAAATTACAAAGCGATTCATAAAATTAAATTTTCATGACAATAGCGATGAGGGGCAAAAAAATTATTTTTGGGTCTGATTAGATTTACAATGATGACTACAAGGTTTGATGGAGAGTACTAGCAAAGTGATTTTGAAGGGAACAGATTATCTCTCATGAAAATTTCTGCACTGAAATCTCAAACACTCATTTATTTTTACTGCAATTTGCTCGATGTCAATAAAGAAAATTCAAGGGCAAGGATTTTCACTGAACTCCCTCCAATGAAAACACCATGGGAGAGGAACCGGTTCCCATTTTCAGTATCATTTTTGGAGATTGGTGGTGCTCTTATTTGCATGGAGGGTGAATGTGTGGGAAGGGAGTTTGTGATGGATTCTTATAAAACTGAATATGTATAAATCATGGGTCTGTTGTAAAATAAAGCTCACAATGTAGCACTTATTATGCTACTTGAAAGTAGACTGGTGCTACCAATAGCATACACAAAACAAGTGCAAGAAAAACCAATGTCTATAATCCTTAAATTTATTACTCATATGGATAAGAATGCTTATCTAAAAGTACTATCAAGGTAACAATGACAATAGATCCAAAACATTAAATAACACAAGACAATGAGACATCATTACATGTTTCATATTTTAACAAAGCGAACATCACTCTGTCCAAATGCAGTTCCACACGCAGGACATTTGCGGTGACGGAGTTCAAGATTTCTTTGTATACATGGATTGCAGAACAGATGATAGCACTTCACAATCACCACCTGCCAAACACAGATTAATCTTAGATAAAGCTGTTGCAATAAATTTTATTTAGCCGTTTACAAAGTTCGAAAAAAATTGGTCTACATAAATGCCAGTCTAAGAAGATGTGCTAAATCAGTTTTGCAATTTATCCATTTCAAAACAATCATAATACCAAAAAAGAATAAGTGTGCATTTGGAAAAACAGCTTAATTGAGAGCTTATTCAATATACTACACTATAGCTTAATTTATCTATTTTTTGTAAGATACAATGAAGAGTTTATTTAAAATAAGTTGAAAACAACTTTTGAATAGGTCCTAAGTTATTTTTAAGAATGCACCCAAATACAAATATAAATGCTTAAGATATAAGTTAAAATAAGCTCTTTAACACTCCCAAGTTAATTTAACAACCATAAAAGTAAGAATTGTAGTGGGATAAGTTGGCCTGTGTTTTACCTCCTTTGGACGGTCAGAACAAACAGTGCACTTGATCATGTTCTTGCAAACTCTTATTTCTTCTTCAAGTTTCTGTACTGCAGTTTCTCCGGCTTCAGAATTCAGCTCAGCGATTTGGTTGTTCACTTCCATTAATTCTTCCTCAAGCTTCCTCCGTGAACTCCTGCATCCATTTCATCTAGATAAAGTAACGAGATATACTTCTCTTGAAAGATTAATTAGTTTGATATGGTATCTGCAAAAATATGCCATCTTAAAATCTACATGTTTAATCAAACTCTTCTTTCTTTTTTGAAAAACCAATTGTAAAAACTTGTTGCGTTTTCATAGAATATGATTTTACACAAACTAAGCAACCACGAAAAATAAGTCAACATCAGAATTGAACCATATACCAAGATTCATGAGCTCCAAACCTCCAAGACTATTTCTGATCCCCCCAGTTTACTCAAGCCCAGGCCAATATCACTAATTCATCGGTTACACAAACTTACGGAACTCTAGGATCCTCATTAGAAATAAAACTGTATACAGAATTTTCTTCACTCCCCAAATAAACACATTAAACCTCACTTAGTGGAGGGTAGTTTGAACCCTAATGTAAACACTTCTGTTTAAAAATCTACCCTGGATCCAAACTTGATCAAACGACCAAGAGAGAAAAATACCTTTCGCCATCCAATTCCTTTTCAATAGCTTCTATATCTTTCTGAATTTGGTCGTATTCTTTCTCTGAAGATGAAGCAGCAGACTTGAGCAACTTAAACTCCTTCTCAGCATCAGCCAATTCCCACCTGGAAAACTCTAAGGCAGCTGCAACACGCTTTTCATCTTGAGTACATTTAGCGGCTTCTAATAGAATACATTCGATCTGCTAGGTTCAAATAATTATTTACAACAGTGAGCAGCAGCAATGTTGTCCAGCGAAATATCAAAATAAAATATATAAGTAGGGGGGAAACAGGACCTGTTCTTCACTACTTGCAATCCTCGTCTTTGATTTTTCTATCAGAGAATTAATCTTTTGAAGTTGATCAGCCAAGACTTGCTTTTCAGACAGTAAAGCGTTATGTAACTGTTTTGCCTTCACGCTTTCTGATACAAGCTGCATAAAGTTTGCAATGTGATGAAAACAAGGTCTCATTAACAGGTGGAATTATTTATGTAAAAAGCAAGTATACCAATTTTTAGAAAACAGCATGATTTTCTATGCATATTAAGTTTCTGTTTAGAACGTGATTGTATCCTTCCCAAAATCAATTCCAACAGTACAGATACACCAGGACTGCAAAAATTGATTTGTCAAGGTACTTCGCCAACATTTTCTTTTCTTTTTTTAACATCTAAGCTTGTCCAAAGTTGATTCCAGCAGATGTGGCCCATCAGTTCTTTAAACATGGGTCATTCATTATTATTAGTAGTAGTATTTATAAAAATCCTTTTTAGTAGTTTCGCTGCACCAAATGATGTTTTCAAAAAACAACCAAGTGTGCTAAAGATCTATTTGATTTGAGAAAACCTTTTCCGTTTTCATAAAAAGGTTACCTATATTCTCACTTTGTATTCTGCTATCAAAGTTTTGCATTATTGGAAACAAGAAACAAAGTAAAAAAAAAAAAAGATAACGTGTTTGTAATTAAAAATGAAAATAAAAATGTTTTCGCAAAGTAAATAGGCCCAAATATTTAGTTACAAAGATGAAGCATTAATTTTTCAGCAACAGGGTTAGCAAAAGCCTAGACAATAACCTAAACATTACAGGAATTGTGCATGGATAAAAATAGTGAAGACCACAGCAAGATAACATTTACAATTACTAGTGATAAGAAGACATACCTTAATATTATAGTCATCCCTCTCAGCCACCTGCTGTAACAGATGTTGGTGTTGTGTCTGCATATCTTCATATGCTTGACCAATAGTCTACAAGAAAGCAATTAATTGTATTACAAGAAAAGACATTCAGAGCAAACCCTTCACTAACTGCTATTCATCTAGTTCAAGTACGAAGGAAAGTGAAGTTATAAAGGAAACCTCAATTTCAGATATATAGGCCTCTGCCTCAGCCTCTTTAACTTTAACAGCCTCACTCAGCTCCAACTTGTTTCTGAATAGCGGCAGATAAAACATGGTCAAGGAATGAATCAACAGATTGATAAACGGAGGCAGTTTGAACATTCATTTATTCCATTCATATGAAAACAATCATTTTGAAAAAAGAAACAAAATAATGACATAAAGAAATGAGTTCAGCCCAATATAAACACCTAATACAAATAAATAAAAAGAACTGTTAAGACATCTTGCAATTCAAATCACGTAGATGTTTCAAAATCAATTTTCTGATTTTCATCAAGCCTGTATATGTTAAAGATATATAGAAGAATAAAAGCATTCATGTATGCTTATGTAGTAACTTAAGCTTTACGAATAGGCAAAATGACCCGATGAACTAGTGAAACAATGAAATAGATATCGCTTAACTATATAAATGATGTGCCTCGATAAAGTCATTATGTGATAAAAACTCAAAATGCAACTCTTGCATACATCCCAAGGCATACACTGTCTAAGGAGCATAATATATCGGCCAAAGGACAAAGTCCTTGAACACTACATAAACTTTTAACCCATCTACCTTTCACTCCTCATCACTCCCAAATAAAAAACCACTAACATGGAACTAAGGAGAAGGAAAAAACAGTAGACATTCTCTACCAGTGTGTCAATGCAGCAAATCCATAATCAACATAATAGTTGCATAAACACAAACCTTTCAGTTGCATCCAGCTTGGCCCTTAAGTCCTCTATTTCAGCTTCTGCGGCCTTAAGCCTTTGTTCACAAGCAGCTTCAGCCTCATTAGCAGCTCTTACTCTCAACTCTAGACCATGTTCATCTAAAGCATTTTTCAGCATTTCAGCTTGAGAGCGAGCTTTACTTTCAGATTCTCTAACTTCTGGCAAGCTGAAATCAAGTTATTAGCAGAATGAGTCATCCAAGTAGACAGAAAGAACAAAATTTTGTTAACATCTAGCAAAAACTTTGACAAGCACAACTGGCAGGTGTTTGTTTCCATTACTTTGTCGAATGAATTAATATGTGTTATCATCCCAAACACAGCATAGAGTAACAAGCCAAAAAAATTACAACTATAAATTTAACTACACGGAACTCTGCCCACTGAACAAACTCAGATCACCATACCTTTTCGCATAATCCTCCGGACCATACATATCCAGAACAAATTCTAACTCCTGATTCGACTGCTGTAACTTTTCAATCTGTAACAGAACATCTTAATGAGTTGTTTAAGATTAGTTATAGACAATCTAGAAGGCCACTAAAATCATAATGCAGATATGTTTTTGAGAATCATAGAAATTATAGGTGCAGATACACATGCAAAACACATAACAAAGGCAAAGAAAAACATTGCAATTAAATCTGACTCGGTCACAGACATGCTCTAAGACTTAGAAGGTAAAAGATAAGCGACGCTCAATTAAATTTTATCTCAAATGAGGAAAATGGCAACTATTATTGCTATACAACAGAATCATTGAAGAACAAAATACCTACCGATTAAAAAAAACATTAAGGTAAAAGCCAAGGTAGACTTACCGATGCTTTTAAAGACTTTATTTCCAAAACCTGTTCAGCACATTTGTTTGCAAGGCTCTTGAGTTCGCTTGTCTGCTTCAAAACAAAGGAATCAATAAAGCTTAATGCTAAAAAAGTACGTATGGTATTAATTCAAAGACAAGAACCTGCCTATAACCTCTTGCAGTATATTCCAACTTAAATGATTTCTCAAATCATTAATTTCAAAGAGGTGTAAATCAATAAAATATTACAGTTTGGTCTGTAACTACATTTTACCATTTACTATTCATAGTGTTTTTGATATATACAGCAAGCATGATTGATTACAACAAAATTGTAAATGTTCTTTTGATGACTTACACCAAATTTAAATCTCTTCTTATAAATTAACATGCATACAGAATTATGTCAGTTTCATTAAACAAATAAATTGACATTTGCAGTTCCGATGCCTTATTGGGGGGACTAGGCCAAAACCTAGATGAGAAAAACTACACAGAATGATTACTAGAGTCATAACAAGCTACCTTATTAGCAGAGTTACTTCCTTCCCTCCCTATAAACGTGTAAAACAGTAAAACGCATATCATTAAAAAGAAACAGACAATTTTCCCATGGGCTTCTAATGGACCACAGGACAATGTGAACATTTGTGAAGGCATCAATGACTAACTTGGAGCCACACTCCAAACAGAGACTGAGCCAGCTGCTCTGATGAGAAATCTCCATCCCCAGCATAGCTGCACAAAGTTCTGCATAGTTCTACTTTGTCCACACTTTAAGTCAGAACCAGTCTAGCATCTTTTTCCAAACAGCTAGCATTTGAGTGAATCATTTCTTGAAATTTAACAACAAAAATTAAGACGCCTTATAAGACTTGAGCTTCCAACCACTATAGTATGTAAAAATAACTATGCACATCACAGACTCAAATTATCTAGATAAATTTCTGTAAAAGACCTATCATAAAGTAGGTGAGAAATAAAATGAAAGGGCACTTTGTGAGAATAACCTTCCCACTCAATTTTTCTCCTAGTGAATGTGATTTCTCACGCAATGATACAGCCTCAACAGCTGCATCCTTCCATCGCTTCAACTGCGCTTCCATCATCCCCATTTCTTTAGATAAAGCTGAAGCCATCACACGAAACTCGGCTTTGATATCTTTTCTCCCTGAAATATGTAAGATTGTAAGAAACTAGAAAATCCAAACATACACACTGCAAATCTAAACACAGAAAATGTGATATGCAGACCAGTATCCTGTTTGGCCTCTTCCATCTTAATTTCAAGATCATTCCTTTCTATAATACACTTCTGCAATTGAAGCTCGAGCTCATCAGTCCTAGAGTCAGAGTTGTCAAGGATCCGCCTTGCATTATCAGCAGACTCCAATTTCATATTCAGTTCCTTCTCCCATTTTGTGACATTAGCCCTGCCAGCCTAAAATTACATTTTAAAATAATATGTAAAAGGAGAAGCAACAACAAAAAATCAATTATCAAAAGAAAAAGAAAAAAAAAGAAATAACTGTTAACCTGTAGAGACTCTGTCAATGATTTGTATCGATCCAATTCAGCAATCCAATGTTGAAGTTGATCATTTGCCAAAGAGTATATTCGGGAAGAGCGTACATACTTATCATCAATCAGTTCATTCTGGAAATAAACATACATGAAAAGTGACTTTTACATGGAACCCTAGAGTGAATGAATCTCAATTACTCAAAAAAAAATGACAAAACCATCACAGACAATCCAAATTTACAAACCTGAAGTTCTTGGAATTGCTTTGTCAAGATTTGATTTTCTTCCCGTGCATCTTGAAGCTCAGAGAGACGATCAGCATCCACTATCTACGACATCAGCCAAGCATATATCTTAGATAGAGAATGGACAAATGAATGATAGAAGGAACAAAAAATCACACAACAAAAACCTTGGCTTCCTCAATTGAATCCTTCAACTCACGCAAACCCATGGCCTTGTTTGAAGGATTCTCAGGAGACAAGTTTCCATTCACTGCATCAGCACTGGAGGAATTCATTGCCATAGCTGCATCCTTTTGCATTTTCAGACTGACCAGTTTTCTTCTACTCTCTTCGAGCTCAGCCACGATCTCGTCAAGCTCTCCTTTAAGTATTAAAAAAATAAACTCTCAATAGACAATTATTTTAAAGCAATCAGCCTAATTTATACGAGCCAATAAGATCTCCAGAATCGTAGAAAAAAATTGCTGCATAAATATCAAGGTGTTGCCTCTGGTCATATCTATTCCTAATTAGCCAGACTAACTTTACTCCCGGTAACTCCTCTAGATAATTTACTCAAACTTCCATAGAGTAATTACAATTATCTCCCTACTTAGCACAAGACAGCTGAACTGCATCATCCACTGAGGCCATTATTACTTTTGGACTATTTTAAATTTCACAATAGCTTTCAATATGATTCCACTCATCGAATATTACATAAAATAATAAAAAGAATTTTAAGTTGTGCAAAAGCCCATTTACCTAAATTTTCAGATTACTGCAAGGTTGTGGTTGGAATAATTTAAAATTGTAATAAATTAGATTTATCCATAAATTAATTATCATGTTTGGAACTCATTATAAAAAAATTATATTTGAAAAGAGAAAATAAAATTTTATGTTTGGAAGAGAAACAAGCTGAATTTATTTTAAATATGTAATTAGTAATTTATTTTATGAGTCAAACTTGGAATAGGCTAGCTAAATGACTTACCTAATTGAGGTAAATATATCAATTCCGACATTTAAAAGTAAAATTAAATCCTTTCAAATCAACCAAATTTTTGTAGATTTTTATTTAAAAACAGCTAAAATCAAATGGATTTTAAAATCAAATCAATTCCTATATTATAATTTTCCAAACAAAAGAAATTCAATTCCATAATTTTTCAAATGAAATATTACAACTATAAATTCATGGAAGAGAAAACTATGGTGAAAAACGAATATTGTTTCTGATGAGTTGAAAGTACAAGCTCTAATACAATTATATACACCAATGTACACAAATCCTAATAAATTATAGACAAAATTGCTCTAGGCATCGTTTTATTATTTATTTGTATCAGATCAGCCCTTCCATATTTTTCCAACTAGGTTCTTTAAGTTTCAAATGTGCACCCTGTTAACCTTTTTTTTAGTTTTCCATCCAACTCCGCTAAAAAATGCATGTGTGGCCATTTTGATGTTGATGTTACATGCTTATGTAGCCACTGAAATTATAATCTCACTCATTATTTTAGTCATTTTATTTTATTAAAATATAATGTAATATTGTAACCCTTTAAAAAAAAACAAGATTTGTAATTAAAAAAACAACCCTCCATGATTCATCTTCTTCCCATTCACAAAACCCTAGACTTCAGAATTTATATCCATTCCACCCATGGAAGAAAGATCAAAACTTTAATTTCAATCTCATATTTCTTCACCTCCCCTTTCCCCAAATTACCTCAACCCAAATTCAATTTCAATTGAAATTTAAAGTTCAGGGAGAGAAGGAAGCAAAAAAGAAGAGGTGGAGAGAGGCCAAAGGAAAGGATGAAGGAAGGGGGAAATAAAGGTGGGACACTCCACCCAACACAATTCATCTTCTTGACAAAACTGGAACACCACTCTCATTCATCTTGATGATCCATCAAACCCACCTCCCATATTTTATTCAGTGGTAGCGTCACTTTTTCTTTCATCATTGACAAAACCACTGTGGCAGTGTGGTGAAACCACCCACCATCATCTATCCATCACGAGATACCCGACCATGCTCAACCATCAAATTTAGATCTTTCTTCATCTTAGGCCTCAGCCCTTTTATTGTGCACCAAGACCTAGCCATGATGACAGTGTCACAGTAGTTTCATTCCATCCTTGACCATTTTACACCGATCTTTGTCCGTTTTGGCCACTACATTGACACCATGATATGGCCATGCCCGAGGGATGAGGTGATTTACATTTGCTTCTTTCCATACTTTGTTTGTATCATCTCAACTAAAGCTATGTTCTGGAAATGGCAAACCATTGCCACATCTCCACCTTTGACTTTCACCTCGATCACCAATTATGCTGGGACTTACTCTGTTTCTGTCACTTCATCTGGTTCTCATTTTGTTTCTTGATTCTCCAGCACCTTCTCCAATGGCTAATCTGGTTCTAGTTTTGTTTCTTTATTTTCCTACATCTAGTACAACAAAATCAGGCAATTCTACTATCTTTGCCCAAGAACCTTCATTGCCAATCCTAACCCTCTTCCTCTACATCTACCATGCGCTTCCCTTTTTATTGCAGTGATGACAGCTCTTGTGATGTTTGTGCTTTTATCTTTTCCTCCTTTAAGATCAATCACCTGCTTCTTCAACGATATATGCAACAACTGCTTAAGCTCTTTCAAGGTGTTAATTCTGTTCTTCATCTTAGACATGCTGGAATAAATAGTGTAGACCCAACTACACGTTTATTTTTCTAAGAACGCCATCAAGTTCTCTATTTCTTCCTTGACAAAAGGTCAGGTAGGTTGGACAAAATTGTTACGGGCCCAAGATTGGAATTGAAGAATAGGATGACAGACAGAAAGGAACAAGAATGAATTGATTATTACTAAATGAAATCCGAACATAAAAGGAGAGAATTCTCCTCCATTGGTTTCTCGTTCACAAAGGGTTTCCCCTTTTACACAAATATCAAATTCCTTAATGAATCATTCCATCCTTATTTCCACTATTTGTCTAACTGATAGAGATTAATTTTGATACATTGTCAGTGTAAAACATTTTACTCAACCAATCACAAACCACCATTTGTATGACTTTTAAGATAGATAAGATTAAAGTCAAATATTTTTAGTGATCCAAGGATTGTGATTGACGGACAGTGTGAAAAAAATTTACATTGTCAGTGCATATGAATTAAATCCCTAACTGATATGCCCTCCAACTAACTAAATTTTCTAACTTTCCCCACTTCCTAATTTAATATATTCTAAACTAACTAGCTTCTCTAATTGTCCCTCTTCCTTTTATCCAAACAAGGAGAAAAATGAGACAATAGAGACAACATGCCCTAAAATTCATATATACTTGATATGAGATTTGAAAGAGACAAAATATTGGTCCCTATTTATCCTTGAACTGTACTCTCAGTCCTGATTAAATAGGGAAACAAATCATGAACTATAAGGATATAAGGAATTATGGAAATCAATCCTCAGAGATCACCTTTGTTTTAAGATACAATAATATTGATTTCATGAGATATTCTCATATTATTCTAACAGTAACCAATTATCAAAATAAGAAGAAATGAACAACGTGCCAAACATATTATCTGTAAAATTATAGTAGCCAGAGATACCTCAATAAAATTTAATGGTAAACCACAGTTTGATACTCGAAAGATTTTCAAAACACTCAATCTGTCCCTCAAAAGATTTTATTACATAAATGTGGTGATTTACACATTGGATATTTTTACACATACACCATAGAATATTACCAGTTATAACTAACAAATATTATTAAGCAAAAGGAAACCTTCCTTTTATTAAACCATGCTGCTAACCATTTAAAAACCACATTATATGATAATAATCAAGATCATTTAAATTCATATTTAGTTCTTCTAAACTTCATAATAATTAATAACTGAAGAGGTTAAAACAATAAAGAAAAAAGAAACATTTCAAATACCTGTAAGACGTTTTATGTCAGATTGATCTCGTAAGCACTCGTTTATATAATTTTGAATACCAATAGTATACTCTTCGTGTTTTACGTGGAGAGTATCAATCACTTCACGAAAATTGTCTGCCTCCTTTTTCGCCATATCATCAATCTTAGACGTTAGGATGATAACATCTGCAAACCCAAGTAAAAACAAAAGATCAATTATATGCACTTCCTTAAACAATCCAACATCAATGATATATGGTAGAAAACTTTCAATTCAATCTTTAACAAAAACTATATAGTTCAAGTATTGCATAGTATCTCAAATGTATTACACCTTCCGTAGATAAATCTCCAAGTAAAACCTGAGCTATATCCTCAATTCTTTTCATTTGATCATCAATGGTATCTTGAATATGTTTCAACAACTCCGTAGTAGATAACAGACGCAAAGCAAGGGCTTCCTCAACATAATTAACTATCTCATCATTACTGCTTCCTTCAATAGAATCTTTCTGGATTAATCTACAAAGAAATAGATCGTCCGGAGGACACGAAGGAAGGGAATCTAGAAAGAAAGAAAGTAAAGTCAGTGTCTTGGTTTTTCTTAATACTGCATGAAAGAACCTTGATGTGAGTGTGAAAGTACCTTGAGGATTATCAAGGTAAGCCAAAGTTTGCAAAGAATCTTTGCCTCTCCCAGCTTGTATCCCAAGAAGAGCCATATCATCGACCAACTAGAAAAGCAAATAAGTTAAACAAATGAGCACATCCTACAAAAATATGACAAAAGTGCCTAGCCTTTCACCTACGGGTCCCGGACAGGGCCACCATAACATGCACCACTTATGGACTTATACTACTTTCGATAGAGGAAATAACAAACTGAATAGAGAGCAAAAGCAAAAGAAACCGGAGCATGACATTAAAGAATAACCTCATCCCAGTGTTGGTTGAATTCAATTAACGAATCATCGTAAGAATTTTGTCTTTCTTTTAATTCTCTAGTTTTTTCTTCGAGATCATGTAAAGCGTGTTTCTGGATTTCTGTCTGCTGAACAAGTTGCTGATTCTGGAGCTGCAAGACACCTGCATCAGCCTGGAGGAAGCATCTCAAGTTATGCGTGTAAAACATATAAACAAATTATTATTAAAAAAGAACTTAGTGCCAACCACAAACTGATAGAGTTTGTTCGTAACAATAAACATTAAACCAAACAGTCTTTTCTTTCATCTCTAGAACTGTTGCCAAGGACTTCGAAGCCGGTAAAAACCCTTTCTTGAACATTTTTTTTCGTTTCAAAAAAACATACACCGCTTTTTTAAAAATGAAGTATTCTCAATGACGTGAAAAACATCCCCTTTCAGAATTATTAAGCACATAACAAGTAGCTTTAACCCCCAAAACTATACCACGCAAACCTAGCATACCTAACATAATGTAAATAATCCCATGAAATGAAATGCATCCTTGCTACACTTCTCAAAATTTAGATTGAGTCTAACTCAACCCTACAAAACCAGCTTGTAAGATGAAGAATGTCTCCTACTTATAAACACTTTTCCAGGTCATATCTCATCCAATGATGAACTCAGAACATACCCAAGACTATACATCTAGAGTAAGGTCCGATAACAAGTAGCCTAACAAATCTTGGATACATTGTGATATCCTATTAAAATTTGGATCGGCTCTAACTCATCCCTACAAAACTGACTTGTAAGGTGAGTGATGTCTCTCACTTATAAACACTTTTTCAAACCATATCTCATCTAATGTGAGACACTAAACAACTCTTCACAACCCTAATCGGTGAGTTAGTGACCACAAAGCAATATCAAACAACCACACCACCACCCTTTTAAAAAAAAAACACAAAAATTTCACTCACAAATCCACTCCCTATATACGAAATACCCAATTCAGTATCTGCCACAACACTAACAAGCTCTAAGAATCCAATTACACATTCAATTAAATCCAAACACCAAAATACAAAACAAAATCATAAAAACTACATAGCAGAAATAAAAGCAGCATATATAAACATGATTAAACAAAAATTTAAAAACAAAAAAGATAGATAAAAAGAGGGTTACGTTTTTGCTGTTAGGAGAAGAATTGGTTGAGTTTCGCGTGATGCGGGAAGAAACAGAGGTGAGAAGATGAGGCCTCTTCTTGTCGGGTTCGTCGTGGTCTGAATTTTCCATTTCGGTTCTGAAATTTTGAACAAAACGAAACGAAACGAACCATTTAGTAACATTTTCAAGATGAAAAAATTGTTCAACTCTTCTTAGTTCTGAAGAAGGAAAATGCACACTTGAAAAAAAGACTCACTTGAAAACTCGTTCTACTATTTTACTCAAATTTAGTTCTCATTTATTTTTTCTGTTTTCATTTATATTCGGTTTAAGTACCATTTTGTTATTTTCTTTATTCTTATTCATGGTTTTAGTCTCTATTTTTTAATTCATTATTTTAGTCCTATAATTTTTAAATATTTAATGTGTTTTTTATTAATATATATTTTAAGGTTGAAATTTGATTGATAATTTAATGAGAATTTTTAAATGATTAATGTGTTTTTTATTAATATATATTTTAAAGTTGAATTTTGATTGAAAATTAATAAGTGAGATTATTTTGTTACAATTTAGTTGATCAAGTGATATGAATTCTTTTTTAAAAATTAGGTTTAACTGTAGTTTTGGTCTCTCTATTTTTATTAATTCACGAAATTGATTTCTCTATTTTAAAAAAAGACGACAATTTTGTTCTCTTTCTCAAATTTTTAAATTAAAGATTAATGTATTTTAAATATCATGAGATACAATTCTATAATATAATAAATTATTCATATATTATTAATTATTCGTATACAATTCTACGATTTGAATATTTTTTATGACATACTATGTATTGGATATTAATAGTATATATGAAATAATTTTACATATATATTCAATTATATTATTAGTTAATATTTATATAAATATTTTAAGAAAATTGTATGTTCAAATAGTGAGATTTAATATTCATATGTATTTGGATGAGATGATTTTGATCTCTTTTAAATTAATTAGAATTTCTCAATTTAAATTCAACTCTAAAAATGTAACAACGTTAAAAATTCTATTGATCATAGTAATTTTATTTAACTCGACGAATTTTTTGTTTGAATTACGCGTGGAAGATGCAGTTTTTGTGTGAAAAAATAGTAAGGTTTAAGTTGATTTTTTTTATAAAAAAAAAAAAAAGCAACTTATGTTATTGGTATTTGGGACATATAAATTAAATATTTTTCTAAAAAATATTGACAAATAAAAAATGAATATCTAATAGTATTTTCAATTTAGTCTCTTGTAATTTAACCAGAACCTAGACTCATATTTATTTAAGAGATGTAAGAAAGTTAAATTCCTGAAGGAGAATTTTGTTATTTATTATAGTTCTATGAATCTAGACTTGTATTTATTTAGAGATGTAAGAAAGTTAAATTTTTAAAAGAGAATTTTGTTGTTTATTATAGCCTTATATGTTAAGAAAGATTAATTTATACAATTAAGTGTAAAATGTAAATAATTTCCAACAAATAAATTGATGAGTGGATAATTATTTTGATTGCCAAGATTGGTAGTTCATTATCATCCGAAAAATAATGACTAGGTTGATAATTGTAATTCAATGAACCAAAGTAAAATACAGTGTATGCTTAGTAAGCAACCATGCGATACAGATAATTATGTGTTATTTGAAATAAGGGGAAAATAGAAAACGTTAATTCCTTTTTTAAGTAACTTCCAACCAACACTTCAGGTCCTTTTTAAATTACAATTAAAGTTTAATTTTCATATTTTCAATCTAAAAGGTTTTATACCATAAATTATGAATAATTATTTGGACAGTTCTGTCGTTCTAAAAGATTGTATACGATAAATTATAAATAATTAATTATGTAATTTTAAAAGTAATTATAATAAAAATTAAATATTATTAATAACTTAATTGTTATAATTGATTGAAAATATAAATATTTTAAATGTATAAATTAAATTCTTACAATTATTCTACGTTGTTTATAGTATTTCTCACTAAATAATGCAACATAGTAAAATTGAAATAAAATAAGGTAGTTTGACTAAAAAAATTAATAAATAAAATAAGATAAGATATCATTTGTAATCTTAACAGATAGTCGTGACTTTTTTTGACAAAAACAATTAATTGTGATTTTATTTATTTATTTTATACCTTTTTTTTATAATAACTATTTTTATACTTTTGTCCAATGCATAAATAAAGTCTCATAAAAAAATTTACAATTAAGTATATTCACAAAGACTCATTACTACTTACTAATTATAAAATGGCAAAAAAAGATCTTGATGCATTACCCTTAGAATCATTATCATCCCATAAGCTTTGCTGTGTGTTGATCAGCAAATTTAGTCTTGTGTAAAATCTGTAAAATGATGGCAAGAATTCTTGCATTAATGCTCAATCCTTTTTTTTATTTGTAAAAGAAATAAGATTGTTCTCCCTTTTTTTGACTAGTATAGTAAGTTTTTACCAATTGATAAATTTTGTTACATGTAATTGTACATGTTGTAATTAGAGCATTTTGTATTTTCATTTTATTTTTAATTTTAATAATATTTTACGGTGTTGTTGAGGAAAAGTATTAAAGTAGTATAAAAAGTTCATGTATCCAATGAGACTTGTGTAATATATTATCGTTCAATAAAATTTATGGTTTTGAGTGAAGGATTATAAGAGTTCTCTTCATCAATTCAATTAGATTAAAACGCAATAAAAGTAAATTGGTAATAAAACAGTGAGATTTGGATTAGATCTCATCAATCCAGCTCTCTCGTATCCTAGTGATTAACATACATGTTTTCTATTACACATCAACAACATCATCATCACTAATCAAACATTATTAATTCTTCAATGAGTGGAGAAATTTCTTTCCTAAACATCAATTCCTCAAATATTTAACAAAGAAACTTGAATTAAACAATGATGATTTACGATTATTAAACCTAATTATATTCTTAGAAATCAGATTTAATAGATGATTTATCCTAAATCAAGATTCAAAGAGTATTTTTCAATAAAACTTCAAATCAACAAATCATATTATAGGTGATCAAGCATTAGGAACAAGGATAAATCATTGCAATTGATGTATAACTAAATCGTATAAATATAATCAAAAGAGATACACGAGAGTTTGATTGATTACTCAATTGATGTATAACTACAAAGTTTGATTCCCAACAACAACTTTGTTTTAAATAGTGTTTGAGTAAGTGGAATTTCATTTAGCGAATTTTTGAATTCGCCAACTGAAAATAAATTTCTTCATATTGAAGTAAGAAACACTTGGCCATTGGCCAGATTGTCTCAAATTCATTAAGCAGATTTTGTTGTTATTTTGCATCCTAGCTTCAAACTTGGATTTTGGAATTCGCTAAGCGAATTATGGCCTACATAATTCCTCAATTTTTTGACTTGAATTCGCTTAGCCACAAACATATTTGCTAAGCTAATTTGTATCTATAAGCATTCTTCATTTTGAATTGCAATGTGATCAACTAGTTTAAGATTTTCATTAATTGATAAATTTAGCTCTTATCAGCTGCAAATAATAAGTGGTTAATATAGGGTGTCAACATAATTGCGATGTCAATTATTCATATAGTGTCTTTGCACTCTATTTTTATTTTAAAAATAGTGGAACATGTGTGTACACATTTAGTTTTGGATTTTGATGTTTGGTACTAATTAAAAGTAGGTAACTCCGAATATCTAGTTCAACCGGCAAATACTGATATTGTTAGGTTAAACATCTTATCCTAGATTCGAACTGAGACTTCGAGTTAATTATGATTGAATTTATCATATCTTCTAAAATTAAAAAAAAAAAATAGATAACCCCTAAACACTAAATGTTTGCTGGCTAAATTAAATTGTCCATTTATTGTTATAATTTTGACATAATATGGGGTTGTAGGATAAGGAATGAGATACAAAGCAATATGCACAAGGATACTATGGTTGGAATCAATACCAATATAAGCATCATATCCTCCAACCGAGTCACTCCAAAAATTTAAAGCAAAATATAATCTGTTTTCTTTAAGTTAGTTAATTTTATCAATTAGTCTTTTAATTTTTTTTTATTAGATTTATCTTTTAAGTCATCCAATTATACATTGTAAATGAAAAAACTATTAATATAAAAACTAATTATTAATTTTAACCATTTAAAAAAATCATAAAATATATACACTTTTATCATTTTTCTTAGTTTTATGATCAAATATGTTAAAAAGTATTTACCTTGCGGTTTTTACGTTGATGTGGTATGTTCACTCATAGATTTTTAATTTCAAATTATAGATAAAAAATTATTTTTATGAAAAATTTACTTAAAAATAATATAAGTTTTTAGATTAATTTGTTAGTAATTAAAAAAATAATTTTGACATTTAATAACTTAGATATTTATTATTAGAGATTTTAACATTGATAAAAATCACATTTTTATAAAAAAAAATATATTTCAAAAACGATTTTTATGAAGAACAGCTTTTTCATTTTAATTATTTTTTTTAAAATTTCATTATCTAAAAAAAATTGTAGAAAATAGATAAAAAACTTAAAATTATATTTTAATATAAACTCTTTAAACTAATTTTTCATTTTAAGTTTTATTTTTAAAATTATTTTTAAAAAATGTTATAACTAAAAGATAAAATACTATAAAAAATCGTTTAAAAAAATCTTAAACAAACTGTATATTTTGCTAAAATTTATTAATAATGAACTTGTTTTCATAATTTTGTTGTGGCCTTAATCCTCTAGATGGGTCGTTTGAACCCACTTGGAACTGTTTGGGATCCAAAATATAAAACCAAACATTTCAAGTCATTGCAACATCAAAGACTTGAGTCTCTAATCTTAGAAAAAAAATTACTAAAGTTATTTTTACTCTTGTTAGTTCTACCTAATAATTCAAACTCAGATAAGTATCCATAATAAATTGTAAAACAAGAATATGCAATCAACGACAAAACAATGCTTTGAAACCAAATTTTAGAATTGATCACCAATAATCTAATTCTTTTTTATCTAACCACTTCTGTCTGTAAGTAAGTTCAAGCAATAACATTAATAGCTGATCTTAACCAACCTTCCCATATAGGTACAATTCATACACACCAGCTATATCTAGGACCAGCCTTCCCAACCTTCACACAAATGTTTTATAGGGATGTTAAATTAAATTAATGAGATCATTATTTATTTTTGTTTACGTGTCTGTTTGAATTGAATTAGTTTAAAAGTTTTTTTACCAAAGTAAATGTATTTGGTTAGTTAGTTTTTCACATTAGTTTATAAGTTTTTTTAGAAGTTATTTTAATTATCGTTTGAGTTTATAATTTATAGTTTATTTTGTTGTTTTTTATTTATAATTTTATTATTTTAATTTATTTTATTTTTATAAAATATTATATAACTACTTCACTCACTCATATTTTGTGTTTCTTCATCTCCACTCACTCATATTTTGTGTTTCTTCATCTCCTTTGTAACTTTTTTTTAATAAACTTTTTGTAACTCATATTACTTGCCAGAGAATAATTTTTTATTTCAAAAATATTTTTTATCAAACAAATCAATTTGATTAAAGTCATTGTCATATTTTTTTCTTCAATAAGATTTTTGATCCTTTTATGGCCACATCATCCAATTATTTGTAATTGAAAATTTGTTTGAGAGTTTAGAGTTGTATTTTTTTTACTCAAGTTTTGAATTATATTTATTACAAAATTTATTGAAATATTTTTTTCTTCCTTAAAATTCACAAACGGAAAACATCAAAAAGAAAGAGTAAAGAATGGCGAGGGAGAGAGAACGGAGGAAGAGAAAGGAAGGGAAAAGTGGTCGAAAATTGAGATTTTATTTTTAATACATTCAAAATAAAATATATTTAAAATTAAATAATTATGTCTTCTTTATCATTTTATATTTATAAAAAATTAAATTTATTCAGCACTTTAATTTCAATCGACTAATTTTTCAATTATAAATCATCAATTATTAACTATCAACTATAAACTAATTTTTTATCTATCAAATAACTTTTCAACTATTAAACTAGATTTTGAATGCAAAAACAATTGTAAAATATAGTGAAAATACTGTAAGAACCAATATATATTATTTGTGTTCAACTTCTTTTTTTTTTTTTCTAATAAAAGTGCGACTTCTCCATCCCAAAATATAATTGATCTTTCTAGAGAAAATCTTAATGTTTGTTAGCTTACCGTATTTTTAATGTGTATATATATTTGATATATTCCTTTACTTTTTTAGAAGAAAAAAAAAATCTAGTTTGAACACTTGAAGCTATAGATATGAGACAAAGATATAAAGATTTGGTAGAATCTGTGCTTGTAAAAAATATAAATGAAATCAGTTGCAATCAGTCAAAATAATCAACATTCTAACAGTCATAAAGTGGTTTGAGAGAGTTTGAGAGACGAAATCATAAATTTAAATTTTCTCTTTAACGCAAATAACAACTAATTATTAATATTACCTATTTCAACAACAACAAAAATTTAATCGACACTCCCATCATTAATACCCAAACACTAATAGATGAGTCCATCAATGGATAAACTTGAAATTAAAATTTGGAACCTAAGTTTTCAACCACCACCAAGAGAATAATTTTTCACACAACCACATCATGCCTCACACAACTAAGACTCAAGTGTTAAGACTCATCCACGAAACAAGTTGTCCTTTGTAGGTAATCTGTCCATTATAAGCCTCCACACAAAGATTGATACTTTTAAAAAGACTACTTTATTCTATGTAACATCAATGAGCAAATAAGTAGAGAAAAGATGATCCTCAATCAACACCTTATATGCATCTTTATCTGAATAACCATTGTTGACATCTTGCCACCTAAGTCATCTATCAACCTTATTATCGTGCAAATTAATGTTATCCAATAAATCATCTTCCCACTAAAACAACCTCCTTCTCCACTTCCAACCCTCCCCACCCACCTCAATTTCACTCCTAAACATGTATGCCACTAACACCTCTTTATCCAATGCTAAACCGAATAGTCTAATGAATCTATCCCTCAGCACCTCACCCCAACCCACAAATCTGACCAAAAAGAAGTATTTCTCTCATCCCCCACCCTTTTTGACATATTTGAAGATAACCAATTACCCTATTTCACTTCACTACCATCTCAAACATGCTGAATATCATTGCATCACAATGACCCTCTACTTGTCCCACCCAAGTCTCATCCTATATTCCCGCCCCCTACCTATTGGACAACATTTTAAACCACAAACCACGATGATTTGTTTTTAGTCTCCACCACCATTTACCTAAAAGAATAAAATTAAACACCTAAATTTCACACACACCTCTTACATTCACAACACACCAACTCCCAATTAAACCAATGAATCTTACACATTCCTCACTAGTCCTTCACAAGAAATATTTAAAAAAGGATCCATTTTTAGCAATAATACACGAGGGAGCCTTGAAAAAAGACAGGAATTAAACTGATACAATGGACAAGAGAGATTCAAGGATTAGTAAGAGATTTTCTCAAAGATGAGAACAACTAAATGTGGTATTTGGACATGAAATATTCAGCATCCATTCTAACCACTGAATGTAGGATCTTTTTCATACACTTGGCTACGGGAGTGTGTCTGTCTCCTAATCCAATTCAATTAACCTCTATCCAATTTCTCAAATTTGCCAGTTTGATTAACCCAAGAGAGAAGAGTCTTGAAAATAAAAATTAACTAACCAAACAAAACTCAGCAATAGTCATTCTATAGTGAGTTAGCAATAAACAAAGGCTTTACTAGATTATGTAATTTTATATCATATCTATAGAAGTTTTCACTTTCCATGATGACGTCCAAAGTTCAAACCCTTACACAACAATAACATCAAAGACTTTACAGGAAAAAATACTAAATCTAAAAGGTTAATGTAAAAACTAAATCTTGAATCAAACTATCAAAGATTCAAAACATGATCTATAACCTACTTTCCAAAACTTAAATCAAATCTTAATATAAATCATAAGATACATTGTGCAATGAATTGAGATTCACAAGTTGTGATTAGATTACACACAATATTTCGTAAAGATTGAATTCAATCTTGTTACGAATCCAGATATAACTAACATTCATTTTTCAGATCCAAATTAGATACACAATGTTTCATAAAAGATTGAATTCAATGTTGTTTCAAATCGAGATACAAGCATCCACAAAAATACAATACTATGAACCATGGTTCTTTCTCACCTCAAAATCCAAAAGATATCATAATAGAACTGCAACAATCAATCACAGTGCAATGCAAACTAAACAAATGTTAAGATCAACAAGTAAAATGTAAAATTTATTCAATCATCTTATTGCCATAATGTATGTACACAAGAAAATAAAAATTCTAAGAGAGACAAAGAACACGAGAACTCTCAAAAGATCAGATTCAATGCCATTCCAATGTTATATGATAGGATCCAAATAAAATTACAACAACAACATAACCATCCAAGTTGAATAAACCTTCACTAATCACATAACATAAATGGATGGTCATGCCCTATTTCAATACTCTACAACATCATCATAATCATAATAATCTATCATCATCATCATAATCTAACAAAGTAAAGTTTTTTTTTTCCTCGGTTTTTTTTGTTTTGAAATATTTCAGCCTCAACAAACTACAATCATAAAATCAAGATAGAAATAAAAAAAGAGATAAATTAATTCTCTTCGACTTGAAATGAGATGAGATCGGCGGTCATCTGCAGCGGCGGGGAGTCAGAGGCACAAGGCGGTAACTCGGATCTCGTCTTCATCATCGGAATTGGGCGGAGGGAGGTTGAGATCGATGTTGAGCGGTTTCCGAACTGATGAAGTGAGGACAAAATCCTGATCATCAACAACGGAAGAAGAAGAATCACAATCACTGTGACAATCAGCAATAGGAACAACAGGTCTAGGAGCATGATGAACCCTAGAAATTGTTGTAGAAGAAGAAGGAACCCTAGGCCCACTAAACGATTCAACGGTACTACTCATACCGCTACTAGTGGGCCAATTAACCTGAACCGGATCCAACTTCGAAAGCCCAACACGATTAGGAGGAAGAGGAATCTGATGATTAGGGATGTTATTGTTGTTGATTTCTTCATCGGGGAAAGGAAAATTGGTTTTGGCTTTAGGCCCGCGGTAGGAACGGGCCGCGGTGTCATAAGCCCGGGCCGCTTCTTCAGCGGAATCAAAAGTTCCTAACCAAACACGGGCTTTTTTCCATGGATCTCGAATCTCGGCTGCGAATCGGCCCCATGGTCGCTTCCTGACGCCGCGGTAACGCGGCTCGTTCGCCGGGCTTTTCATAGGTTCACGTTCCGCCGTTGGATCTGCGGTTCTCCCTTTCGCCATGAAAAATTAAAAAAAAAAAATGATAAGGTTTGGTTTTTTTTTTTTTCTCTTTTGAGAATTGAAAATGAATAACCAACCCCTTGTTCTTCTTCAAAAGCGATTTTTAAACTCGGTTCTTCTCCATCCTCTCTCTCACACACAAAAATAAAAAAGATTTTTTTTTTTCTTCTTTCTCTCAAAAACGAAAAAGAGTTTTGTTTTGCGGTCCCATATGGTCTCGCTTGATATCTTTAAGACGTGTACCGAATGACTTATATAACCGTTGTCATCCCGTTAAGGAAAGAGGATGGTGAAGGGTAAAATTGGTATTTCATTTTATGTTATTTATTTTATTGAGTAATATTTCAAATTTATGTGATTTATTTTTCTTACAGCAACGTAAAGTTGTCTCCTTTTATAAAATAAATTAAAAGAGGATACAAATTTTATTCTATTATTATTTTTTTTAAACTTATTAAATATTTATGTTGTATGGGTGGTGCTTTGTTGATTACTTTATGAAGATCATTATTAAAGTATTGAAATATTTAAAATTTAAGTAAAACTATTTTCATAGAATTTTTTTTTTTCATACGCATCTAATATTAAAAATACTTATATTTGAAGTGTATCACACTAAAGGTAGATATTTGAGGAGTGATTCAAATAATATAATATTGTCTATTACACATTTAAGTAAAAACAAAAAAA
>JBBPBO010000003.1:61630054-61809338 GCA_037974295.1 Cicer cuneatum
TTTGATTTTTAATTATTTTCAGATCAATACTATATATATATATATATATTATTTACTATTGATTTTTACTATATATATTATTAATTTTTATTTTCACTAAGACAATTGATATTTATTTATTTTATATTTTATGGATAAAT
Source organism: Cicer cuneatum (assembly GCA_037974295.1). Taxonomy (NCBI): domain Eukaryota; kingdom Viridiplantae; phylum Streptophyta; class Magnoliopsida; order Fabales; family Fabaceae; genus Cicer; species Cicer cuneatum. Next base: position 61,630,195 of record JBBPBO010000003.1, read on the forward strand.
TAAAAATTGATTTGATATATTTATTAATCGATTGTCATGTTTTATATTTATTAATATATATATTACAACCGATCTATATACACATTTTTATTCGGTGTACTCCCTCCGTCCATATTTACTAACATATTTTTTTTTCACATTTATTAAAAAAAATAGAATGTGTGTATCTTATGTATTGATGTTCTTAAAATTCCATTCATATATAATAATATTTAATTTATTTTTTATTTTTTAGAAAAAGTAATGTAAGTAATAAGAAGTATATTTAGGAAACATAACATGTATTTAGTAAATTAAAAGAAACTTCATAATGAAGGACTATTTTTTTCCCAATAGATATTTATAAGTAGGTATGGTGGAAGTAAACATCTAATCAGTTTGAAATTGTAGTAATACATAGAATGAGAATTGACAAAAAAATTCACTTGCAAGCCAATTTGTCTCACTTGCAAGCTGCCTTAATGCTTTTGGATTTTCTTAATTAAACTATAAAGTAAATCAAATAAAAACTAAGCTTGAAAAAAAAAGTATAGATTAATTTTAAAAAGAAAAAAGTGTGTAATAAGAATTTAAATCACATAAACCTTAAGATGGGAAATTTTTTTTAGGAACCAATATCATATTTAAGGCGAGTTTTACGGTGGAATGCATTTATAAAAAGTAAAAAGTTCGTTGTGGACTAGTATTTAAAAATTATTAGAAATTTTAACAACCGACGACGATACTCTTCAAAAATAATAGTTCAAGATTATGCTCGTTTTTATGTATAAAATTGTGATTTGATTGATGTCAATTTAATATAAAATACATATTTATTTTTCCTTATTTTTATCGAACCAGTATTCTTTAAACCATTATCTCAATCATAAAAATAAAAATCACCAATAATGTCTAATTCCAAGAAATATTGCATGCGATTATTATAGTTTTAATTTTCTTAAGTATCGATTCATATTAAATCATGGTCTATAATAAAATTGACCTCATATTTAATCTTAATTAAGAGAAATAAAATAAAAATACCATGAACGACGCTGATTAAAAAAAGTTTAAAATGATATAATTTTATATTGCTATGTATGGCTGGAAATGAAATTAAAAAGCAAGGAAACAACCGTTAAACAAATTGGTAACTCATTATTGTCATTTAAACAAAAAACTGATTCATACACGCAAGCATTTCCGTAATTGTATATATAATTTTTTATAAATATTATACATAACATGACTAATAATTTAATTTGTGTTTAACTCCGAACAGCGTTAGGGAAATACACTTAATTGAACGAAAATAATAAAATTATAAATAAAATAATTTAAATTAAGAACAAGATTTGAAGAAAAAAATAATACCAAAATTTGAAAAAACAATTTTATAAGGCATCATGGCTATGCTTACATTACATGGAAAAAAAATTAGGCGTGTTTGGAAGATATGGTTGTCGTAATTATTATATTGTTGTTGTCGATAAAGGTAAAAGGAAACGCTTAGATTTGATTTAGTTTTAGGGGCAACCGTTTAAGGAGTTTGCGTTTTGCAAAAAATTATGTTTTTTAAATTGAGTTTTGTCTAATCTTAGGGTACGGTGAGGGTTAGATTTCTGTCACCAAATAAAATTGATTTTCTTTGTTTTGGTAATCTCATTTATTACATCTAGATTGAATTTTCAAAATATGTACGTAGTAGCTGCTAACTAACTAAGCTCATTTTAACGATAAAAAAATTATTTTAAAATCAACGTCACTTTCAATTTCAATTTTAAAATAACTTTAATTATTTTTTTTCTAATTGTAAACTTAAATTAATATTATGTACACTACTTTTAAAGTATTTATTTTATTTTATTTTTATGATAGTAAATTAAATAGAAAAATAATTTAATAAAATTGTTATTATTTTTCTTTTAATTATTATATTTTTGTACAGAGAAAATAATTATTTTGGCAAATTCTAACAAGTGGCTTACACCCACTACTTGTTAAGAATTTAAATAAAAAATATATTTCTTTTAAAATTTATTATTAATATAAATTTTTTATTTATTAATTAGTATTTGAAAGACAGTTGTTAACAATTATTTTTTATAAATGGAACTAACCATTACCTTGAATTTGTTGATTTTTTTATGGTGAAAAAAAAATTGTTTTGATCAAAAGATCATATTTGAATGAACAATTTGGGCATTATAAGAATATTTTCAATCATTTCTTAAAAGTTTACTCTTATAATATTTAAAAATATAAAATATAGATAGCTTCGTGGAATATACAAATATTACCTCTATATTTTTTTATAAAATATTACCTCTAATTTGATTATTACAATAAAAAGTACATTTTAATAAAAATATTAATAATTTTCCACAATGTATTTCAACAATAAATTATTTAAATGATGAGAGATTGTGGTGTAATAAGTGTGATATATAAGTTTTCTATACCTTTAATTAATGACTCAAGACAAAAATATTGTAATATTAAACTTGAGAAGCAAGGATTACATTTGTTACTCGCTAATATATAAGTATCAATATCATGAACTAGACTACTCTAAAATTAAAAGTTTGTAAAGTGAGTGAATTAATTATTAATATTATAATCATCTATAATTGGTATATGTATACACATAGTATAAATTATTAACTTGATCATCAATGATTGGTATTAATTATTTTATTCTCTAAAGTGAGTTGTTCACTTTAAAATAGTCAAATCTCAATAATCAAGAACATTGCAATATATATATATATATATATATATATATATATATATATATATATATATATATATATATATATATATATATATATATATATATATATATATATATATATATATATGAGTGAAGTTTCGTCGATTCTAGGAGTAACTTATCACATTAATTACTTCGCTTAATAACCCAATATAAATGACTAATTTTACTAAACCAACAATTGATTATTCACATAATATATTAATAATCAAACATACAAAGTTTTATATAAATTTAAAATTTGTAGCTATGAAATCTAGTCATCGATATTTAGTTATAATTTTGAAAAGTTTATTATTCGCCTATTTGAAATTATTTAATGAAGTATTAAATAGTTTTAAAATTTTATAAAAATTTACAGAGTTGATCTACTCAATAAGAACTTTTAATTTGACAGTTTGATTGATAACATTCATCGTTTATATTGAGTTATTAAACGAAGTAAATAATCATAGAGTTACTCATATCAACGAATTTCTACCCTATATATAATATTAGGTTTAAATGCACCGTTGATGTCAACTTTTAAAAAATTTAGAAGTTTTTTTCACCAATGGTCTCTAATTTTTTCACCAATATTTCTAATGTATTTTGTTTTACACATTTTAAATTTTATTTTATTTTTACAAATAAAGGAAATATTAACTTAAAAAAACTAAATGCAAGTTTTTTTTAATAATATAAAATAAAGTAACAAACTATTGAATACAATTCATTCATTATGAACATATTACTTATAGTATATTAACTGTTAAAACATATTATTAAATTCCATTGACTAATATTAAACCATTCGATTTGTTTAACATAAATTAACAGTACTATTAAATATTATACACTATAAAAAAATGTTATACATTATTATATTGCAATACTATTAAATATGTAATATAAAGTACAAATTCTATAAAAAAAATATAAAATACAATAATAAACTAGTGCTCTTCATCCTAAAATAAATGTCATTTTAGCATATGACACGTGAATTAAGAAATGTATTTAATTTTGGTTGAGAGAGAAAAATTAAGACTTAAATTATAAAATTAGTCTCTACTAATAGTACAAGAAATAAAAATTAAATTAATTATTTTGAAAAAGTAAGAATAATAATCAAGACATAAATTTAAATTACCTATCTTTTCTTTAATCTCGAACGAAATACGATCATGAGGTGCCAATTCAAAGCCTTCTGGTAAAATGAGAACAACTCCACATTCAAAACTCCTTTTTACTTTTAGAACTTGTTTCACTTGCATTTCATAAGGAACAACTGCTTCAAATACCGTTTTAAGAAGTATCATTTGTGGAACCTCAATATCTACAAACTTATTAGCTAAATGACAATTAACACATACAATCTAGCATGTAGCTTCTTGCGGATTTTCCTAACCTTGTTGGGCAAAAATGAAATATGCGTATGAAATGGGTGCTCCAGTTGTTATATTTATTATAATATATCATGAGCAATACGGAAATGAATCGAGTAATCTCTTCTTTTATGCAAGAAAAAACATTTCTAGTTTGCATGGTCCAATCATTGATCTTGAAAATTTCTACAATAAGATTAGGTAGGTTACTGACATAGTTCCTTATCCATTATTTTGCTATTTATTGAAATTCTTTTCCTAAAATATAAGAAGAATATAAGTAGAACGAAAAATAACAAATCAATTTTGGAATGTTTAACTTATATATATATATATAAGTAATTTTATAATTGAATAAGTTAATCATTTTTTTTGTCATTCATGGAATGATAAATCACTACAAGCGACGTAGATACGCAATATGTTAAAAATGTATTTAAAATGACTGAAAAAGTAGAAAGAAGACCGCATATAATTTGATCATTCTTAATAAATTCAAAATCTTTATAGACCGACCCAATCATAAGTCGAGTGGAATCCTATACATAAATCTGCTAATAAAAGAATAAAAAAAAATATTGTGTCACTTAAGTTATATAGAAATTGTTGAACCCAAGAGTTAAGAATTATTATTTCTTGATTACCCCTAATAAAATAACCACTTAGAATAAGAAAACAAATTAAAGTTGTAAAAAAAATGAAAAATCGTATGGATACAATTTTGGTTGTACGTCTTGATCAATTTGTAGATTTCAATACGAAGGTTTTGTAAAGGTGTTACTGAGTATGCCTTTGGCATTTCATTTGAGAGAAAAAATTCCTTGAATTCTATGAATTTATTTAAAATACATTTTCCTTGAATGATATTCACGAAAATTTCATATTATTTCGTATTCGACCAATTAATAATTCAAGATTTCAGACTATTATTAAATGTAAAAGAGATGCACTAGGACAAAAATACTATATTGTAGTTTTAAACTGTTGATATTCACTTATATGCTAAAAAGTATTATAATATTATAATTGTGAGCTAAGGAATGAAATGAACAAAAAATAGCATATACATGTTGTCCAATTGATCATTTAAGGTGAGAGAAATCTAGCCATATATATATATGAACTTCTAGGCATTGAATTAGCTAATGGTATTAAAGATTATTTAATACTAAATCGGAGGCAATGTTCAAGGATACCACAATTAATGAGCATATAAAGGTTTGAACAACATATGCAATTCAAGGTATGGAAATGAAGAATTTGAAGATCTAAAGTGTGAGTAATTCATGATGGGGAATGAGAATCATAAAGGAGTGAGAACTAATATAGAGAACGTGAAAGAGAATTAATGAGCATTGCACTATGTACATCTCAATCAAATGAGCAAATAATAAAAGTATCATACAAAGTATGCTATAAGCTCAAAAATAATCAATTCACCCGACTTAACTACTTCTATTAACTATCATAATTTGCTAAATTGTTTTAATAATGTATTGTTGTAGTATCCTATATTAATTTTGTAATGTTGTAATACCACTACGACAATCCTTGTAATGGTCATGGTTTCACAAGTATTGTAAATTAACATTTTCCCTTTTATAATCTTTGTATATAAATTGACATTTGCAAATAATATCTCTAATTTTTTTTATAAGAAAATGAATTAAAGTGAGTACAAATGTATTTAAAAATCGTTATAAAAATAATCTCATACACTTTGAAAACGAGATAATGGAGTATTTTTCTTATCGAGTTTGATTTTGTTAAACACATTTGGCTCCACCTACTTAACAAAGTCAAATTAAACAATTCTTCCTTTGGTAGACAAACTTGATCCCAACTTACTCAATTAATCTTCTTACTATCTTCCCCTCCTCCCCATAAGAACCTTCTTTGAATTTGTGAAACTTCACTTATCACCTTCCTTGGAGCCTTATTTGCATCTACTACATGCCTTTAAGTTGACGTTCTTTAAGGATTAGCTCTCATGCACTTCGAAAAAGAACTTTGTTCGAAGTACAAAATAAAAAAGTTGACGCAACTTCTAAAAAAGACTCTTCAGGATTATCTTTTATCTTTTTACTTTTTTTATATTATTTTATTTATTCAACTTGGAAATTGAAAACCAAGTTTTGATAGAAAAGGATAAACTAAAGACTTTTTTTAATATTTTTCACACAAATAATTCTACTACCACTGCTTTAATGTTCTCAATGATTTAAGCCTCGATTTTAAGACATTTGTTTGTTGTGGGTTATGTTCGGAATTAAGAATCTAACAATATTATAAAAACAATTATCACTAAATCAAATAAAAACACATGCTTAAGCGTTAAAATTACTATTGAATAAAAACCCGAACCCCAAATATATTTATTTGATTAAGCATTAAGTAAAACAATAAAATAAATGGGACAAAATGTGTAGTTTAGCCTCTCTCTTTTTTTTTTTAAATTTATTTTATTAAGGAATTCAATTATTCAAGTCTAGTTTCACCAGGACGATTGTAACGTTGATTTTTAATTCCTCTTTTATTTTAATGGATCTTAATCTTTTGATTGATTATAGATTTGTAGCCAATAAACACTATTCATGCAAGAAATTGCTACATACTTAAGAGATTTTAACTCAGTATTTGCAAGTGTCATTACCAAATTGACCCCAAGAGAGAAAAGGGAAATGAAAATCACAAACTTTCTACTTGCATTTTATTCACCACAAAAAAAAATGTCCTCTATCCCCCAAAAGCTCATGATTGTCACAACAACCATTGAACAAACTATCCAACCTTGCAGAATTGCAGATTAAAGGGGGAAATAGATGGTATGTATAATATATTTCTCCTGAAAATATGGCCGGAAAAAAAAAGGTCCAAAAGAAAAATCAAACTTCAAGCTGTTCATTCATGTAAAGACTCGGACGAAGGTGTGCGAGAATTTGATGTAGTGTCGTCAGCTTGTTTAGACGAATCTTCGGTAGCAGCTTTTGTATCAGATTGTTGAAGCTTGTCGCTTGATAGTTTAGACGGAGGTGTCTCAGTTGGTTGGACAGTTGAAACCCTTCTTGGACTACTAAGGAGAGATGTGTCGAATACTGATATAGCGGGCGAGGGCAAGCCGTAGTTCTGAGGAATAGCCAAAACTGGATGATCAAATTTGCATGTTGGACCAAACTTGCATACTCCATAGAGTCTGTAATAAGAGCATATAGCATTTCCCTGCAGATAACCAAAACAAGAATCAGGACTCAATAATTTGATAACTTAGATTTAAATATGTTTTTAGTTTATGGAAATATACCATTTTTTGCTTTTAGTCTCTATAAAATAAAAAATTTGTTTTTAGTTCATACAAATATACTACATTTTATTTTTGGTCCTAGTTGTTTGGTTTCAGTCTCCTATAAAATGTGTTCATGTTGGGATTAATCTTTGTAATATATGTGTGTAGTATTCAATTTGACCCTTATGTAGCTCGTTTCGGAGGGACTAAAATAAAATGTTCTATATATTACAGGGACCATTTCCAACAGGAACAAATTTTGCATAGACTTAAAACAAAAAACAAGAACCAAAAACAAAACATAGTACATTTGCAAGGACTAACAACAAAACAAAAAACTGCAGAAACTAAAGTAAAAAGTAAAATATCTATAGGGGCTAAAAATATATTTAAACCGACAACTTATTATAAAATATCTTCACAAAATATTAGGGAGGCTAATATGAACAAATCTTAAGCAGAAAATGAACTTACAGGTCTCATAGGAAGGCCAAGTGGATTAACTAATAATGATTGGCCTATTCTTTCTTTAGGGTGGTGGAACTTGCAATCAGATCCATATTTGCATGTTCCAGTGCTCATAAAGTATTTACATTCCGGTTGATCAGGTCTATCTGGGAGAGTTGAACTCGTGATTTGCCCCCCGGAAAGTGTCTCTCCCGGATTCATGTAGTCATAAACAAGATTCGATCCAAGAAAACTAGTAGGAATTGCAGGGCTCATATTTCCCTTTTTGTAGAAACAAAATAACAGTCAGAAACAGAAGATCTTAATTGAATCGGAAAAAAGTATCATTGAATGCATGTTCTTAATTGAATCAGTATATAAATGTTAAATCGTAATTGAATCAGCAAAAAGGTAACCATTGATATAAACGAGAAATTGAACGGGTTTTAACTAACCATGTAGTTGCTCCAGCTCAGCGCAGGCATAACGCCTTGTGAAGAAGGCAGAAAAGGAGGAACATAAGATTGAATGCCCTGTCCAGATAAATACGACATTCTCGGCACTGGCCATGCAGGAAATCCACCAGCATATGGAAAACCTGATGAAGTAATAGTTGTTGAGGAAGGGGATCCAGCCACTGGATAAGCTCCAAAGGAAGCTTGCTGCTGTGGATGATGAAACTTGCACGCAACTCCAAACTTACACGACCCGGTTCTCATGTAATAAGGACATGATTTTTCTTCCTAATAAAAGTAACATTCATATAGAGTTGAAAAAATTCATCTTCCATCAAAAGAGTAATCTTTGGTGCAAAAAAATAAGACAAAAGTGGAAACGAATGTACGAACCTGACGCATGGGAAGACCTAAAGTATTAAATATCACGGGTGCAGCACCTCGCCTGTCCTTAGGGTGATGATATTTACATGTCGATCCATATTTGCATGTTCCTGTCTTAAGAAAATACTGCAACACATATTTCAAACAAGAAATATGCCCCGCAACACAAATTTCAATCAGTGTTGTCGATTGCAGATCGTAGAACATAGCGATTTATTCAAATTCCGTATGCAACAGTCTATAGCACCGCTATAGCCTCTTTATAACAACCCTAGTTTCAATGAACTGGAATAATGATGCAATATCTAATGAATTTGGAGTACGTAATATTTAATTCGAACAATACACAAAAATCTACAAAATTATATTCATTTCCTGAATTATATATTTCTAGTATTATTAGATGTGAAACTCAAGTTCATATATTAATTTCCGTTTGTTATTCAACTATGCCATGGATAGCACTAAATCAAACTTTGGCATAATTATCATAATAAAGAGATTTGGCAAATAAATTCTAGAGGATAAACACTATAATGTCCCTCAAAACAAAAATCTAATAATCACACGTAGAAAACAAAATGATGATTTTCCACATTGGCACATAACTAATTCTTTTTTTGTCCTCATTCCTTATCCTACATCATTTTCTTCCCTTTCATTTATGGTGCCCTAACATCATAACATGTCACTATGCTAAATATTTTAGAGCAATTCCCTTTTATAAATATAGACAACCAATCAAAAGATCAAGGTACATTAGCATAATAATAGAAGAGACAAACCTATTATAACTGCAAAAGGCACCTGAAACTTAAGAACAACTTCTAATGGAGTTTTCCACAACATAAAATTTCAGTCATGATTACTAAACATACTATAAAGTAAATTTGTTAAAGGAACAAAAAAGGCCTATACATGAATTCACTCTTAAAAAAAATTCTTGCACAAAATGAGAACAAAAAATGACGATTCGAATACATTTTTTTAGTCGTAAAAAATAAACATACCTCACAATCAGGTTGCCCAACTCTCTCAGGAAGTTCTTCACCATATTGAGTAACCTGAAATCTAATAAAGTATGAGAAACTTTGATCTAAATTATGAAGGGAAAAAAATCATGTAACCGAAACAAAAGAAAGAGGTTCATTACAAGTGAAACATTAGCAGGGTGATTATAGCGGCAGTTACTCCCGTAACCGCACATTCCAGTCCTCAAATAATATAAGCAATCCGGTTCTCCAGGTCGATCGGGAAAAGGCAGAGATTGAGCCGTAGCATCTCTGTCCCGATTATCATTGATTTTCAAACGCCGAATTGCATCTGCAATACAGATCACAAAGGAATCAGAAAGATTCTGCAGTCTGCACAAAGTCTCCCAACAAGCATTCCAACAAAAATTTAAACAATAGTAAAACTCAAATTACTAAGGACGAATCATTTGGGAGAACATAGTTCAAATCCTAACTGAAAGAATCTTTTGTCAAACTTTATTTACCTCCTAGCCTAACTCCAAATTACCAGAATCCTTTCCCTCCAGAACCAGAAGGTTAAGACAAAAAAAAACTCAAATTACCAAACTCAAAGTGCAATACAACTCACTAGATCAGAAACTCAAAAGAATCACATCATAAAGCAAGCTATCTATTGCTAACAAAAAACAATTTAAGATCAAAACATGAAGATTACGACCCTTTATTGCATCATCAAGCAAAGTACACAAACTTTGTAAAACCATGTGCGATCAAGCATAGTTTAACACTTGATTCTAGGTAAGTAAACATGGAATGAGAATATAATAATAATTTTCTTTTGATGAACCTTTTTCACTCACACAAGTTAAGTCGTGGTTTCAAAAAAAAAAAAAATCTTCAAACCTCTCACAATACAACATTGCATGAATCATAAAAACAAAAAACATTCAAAATCAAATTCATCGTACCATAAATGGCAAGCCACCATCATCAATGAAAACAAAATTTTTCAAACCAAAACATCATTAAATAATGATCAAAACAAATTAAAGAACAAATCATAAAACAAAAGATAAAAATTCAATCTTTCATCACCTTCAATGTTATCACCAGATGGATTAGAAGCAGCATTCTTCAAAACCTGCCGATTTTCTGGCATCTGGTAGCGTTAAAAATAGTAAGGTAAAAAAAAATTGATTTTTTTTCCCTTATTCGATCAAACCCACCCTTTAAGCTTTTACGATGAAATCAGTGAAGAACACTCAGAAATTAACTAACCCAGATGTTAAAAAAGATTGAAACAAAGAGACAAAAAAAAAGTAAATTTTTCAGGAAAATTTAAAATCCCAATAGATATTACTGATAAATAAATAAAAAAAGATACAAAGATAATAAAATTGAGAAGAATCAATGTGAAATCTTTAAAAGAGATATAAATAATATTCCAATTGGATGAAAAATTCGCGTCAAAAAAGATTTTCCTGGTTGTGGTTCTGCAAACTTTGCAACATTTTGGATCTTTGAATGAGAAACCCGACAAGTAAATAATAATAACAAAAAACAATATTAATAAAGTAAGGTTCTTGCGCGCGTGTACGAACAATTAATTCTTATGTACGATATTACCCTCCACGTGGCAGCTCAAAGACATGTTTACGTGAGACAAATATTTATTATTTTAACCACGGCGCGTGCATTGCAATCACCACTATGATTAATAATCCATTCACATGTTTTGGGCTATTTAGAAAAATTAATTAATTGGCCTGAAAAGTAGATGCCAATGATGTTAGATACCAATTCAACCGTAGATTTTATTCTTAGGTTATGAGATCTAAGCCCTTAAATTTTATTTTATTTTATTTTTAGTTGACTATTCTAAGTTGTGTTCAAAGTTGAAATAGTAGCTATTATATCTATACCAAATTTTAAGTTGAATGTAATTGACGGTGGATTATACTTCAAAAGTTAATTAAGTGGTAAGAGTTACTATTATTACTTTAATATATTGAATTTAAATTTTTTTTACACCCGTTAAAATTAATTATTAGTGTCATTTTTATTACTAAATTTTTTTCTCTTTTCTAATTTAAAAAATAGATTAGTATATAAATGTCATATTGTGATGGAATATATTTTTAGGATGTATAAATTTAAAATAAAATAAAATTAAGAGGCATATTTTATTGTTGAAATATTAATTTAATTGATGTGATTTAATAAATTAAATTTTGAGAAATATATTTATTTATTTTTTATTTTATAAATTAATACCAATTGATTTTTTTTTTATGAGACGATACCAATTCAATGTTGTCTCGACTATAAATTTAAAGAAAATATTATAGTCAATCGCATTAAAATTTGAGATGACTTTTAATTTTAAACATCCGGTGAATAGAAGACTATATAGGACCCACCCTATATGTCTACATCGTAGGGTACGACTCCAAATTTCACCCATAAAATTATGAATGACTTTAAAATCCAAAGGCTATGTGGTTATTGCATAAAATAATATATATATATATATATATATATATATATATATATATATATATATAGTATCTTTCTAGATATTTTAAAAAGATATGATAAAGTGGTATTATACTATATATATTTTTACAAGAAACTTAGGATGAGTGAGTTGTAAAAGTTTATAAAATCTTTGAGTTCATTAAAAGTTTATAAAAGAATTTACATTTAGATTTAGTATGTGTCATTTGACCATTAAACTAAAGCATTAAATTATTATATGAGACTAGAAAAAAGAAAAAGATTATTATTGAAATATCACTGAATAATTATGACATAAATCTTTTTTTTTAAATAAACTAAAAGAACAAGATAGTAGAGATAGAGAAGATGAGAGTAAATTGCTTTATTTTTTTCATGTTTGCTTTTATAATAAATGTATTGTAAATTTTATTTATAAGATATAAATAGTTAAGTGAAGAGTCCTATTTAAATATCATTAACAATAAGTAGTTTAATTCACTAGTCACTTGTGAGAGTTATATGCACATGGAAGGTTAAAGAAATAGACATCATAATAATTTTGTTTGTATTATTCCTTCGCATGTGTTCATAAACAAAAAATTTACTAAAAGAAAACTTTGTGGCGAAAGAAATAAAGTACAACATTTTTTTTTAGAATCACATTATATATTAATATCTAATATGACATATCAGATAATTTAACATTATAGCATATTTTATTTTATTATAATACCTTTAAATATGTTAAAAGTTTATATAAGAACATTTTTAAATAAAAAATGCTAGCAAGTTTAGGATATAACAAAAATTACAAAAATTTAATATTATTAATTTTTATTAGTAGTCTGATGTCTAATTTTTTTAACTAAATTGAATTTTTAAAATGTCTTGGTTTGATATATATATATATATATATATATATATATATATATATAAAATATGACTTATATGAATTTATCATAGACTAGACCATAAATTTTTGTTGGTTGATGGCCTTACCTATTTTCACAACATACAGATTTATATAAATATTTTAATAAAAAGTATTATGTCACAATATAATAGTAAAATATGGTTGAATATATTTATACATTTTTTTACATTGTTTGTGTAGTATTCAACTCTTGTTAATTCTATGTTGTTTTTGTTTGCATATTCAAGATATTTTTTACGGATAGAACAATATTTATTTTGGGCCATTTATCTGTATTATACCCTTTATTTACAGAAATATATTGATGGTTTAAATGTGTTTTCCATTCCTTAAAATTTCTACAACTATGTTTTAGTTCCCTTTTTAAAAAGTGGCCTCATTTTGTTTGCTTATTTTTTAAATAAAATAGAATAGGTCGTGGTTTTTAACAAGGACAAATATCAAAATATATAAAATAAAACACTTAAATCAAATTTTAAGTTTAAATTATGGTTGAAATAATTTATAATTGAATTTTATTTACCGTTCGATTAAACTTTAAATTATTAGAGCTTCATTTATTTTTGTGGGAATTAAAAAGTTTAAAAAAAAATCAAATTTTATGGATCATAAATATACTTCAAATATTTGAGAACTTAAACGTTTTCAAAAGATACTAAATTGAGTGCTAGAAATTTTAAGAGGAGAAAATACATATTTAACACCAGTTCTATTTAAAAGTTTAGTAATTATATATGTTCATAGTAAAAGATAAGTTTTGCATTAATATTTTATTTATTATCTTCCTATAACATTACTTTTTTATAAAATGTTGATTATATTTAAATAAAAGGAATTACATTACGTATCGTTGCCTGAGCGATAAAAGTAAATTATTTTGTAAACATTCCATAAATTTAAAGGTATTTCTTATCTTATACCTCCACACCATGAATCTACACACATAAAAAAAAATTGTACTACAACAAACAAATAAATGATATTTTTTCTATCTATATATATGTATATATACATGTTTGAATTGTGCGAGTATATAGATGGTAAAAAAATATTTAGTGATAGAGAAATTCCATACAAAAAGGAGATAATCGAAGCAAATGTTAGTGAAATCTATCATGGTACCTAATTAACAACTATTGAACTATCAACAAACTAGTTGTAGTGTCTTGCAACTCATTAGTTGATATCACCTCAAGCTCGAGGATGAGATTTATCATTTCCAATGCCATTATGTGTTTAGTACGTTCATAGAACATTGGATTTGTCGCACTACGGGATCGAGCACACCTTTAATATAAGCTAAGAATATGAATGTTATAACTAGTTAGAGGCACATATGCAACAAAAAGGCCATCCCCAAGTGCACAGTCAAAATATATGATGAGAGCATGAAGAGCTACTTGATGATGAGTCTCAATATGAGTAAGTGATTTTTCTTTGTAAAAAAAATGTAATTTTTTCAAATATTACAAAATTTTAATTATATAAAATTTAATTCTAAAATTTCTTCTTAATACTAAGTAAAACTTTTATATATCTTTTATAAATGTTATACATTTTTAATATATAAATACAAAGTTCATTGATTTACCTCTGCTAATTTTTTAGTTGGTGTAAATTGATAAGTTATAATTATCATTTTTTTTAAATATGCGTATCTTGCTAATTTACATCACCTGAAAAATTAGTGGGTGTAAGTTAGCGTGTGAATATTAAAAAGTTATAACTAAAAATTCTTAAAAATAAATAAATGACTTATTTTTAAATGTATTGATTTTTTAATTTAAAATTTGAAATTATTTTTAAATTTTTAAATTTTTAAATAAAGAAATCTATTAAATTTGAAATTTATTACATTGAATTAAAATTTAAATATAATATGTAATTGAATATCAAATAACTATATAGTTTGGATTTAAATAAAAAATAAAATTGATAAAAAGACAGATTGAATATATTAGAAAAATGTATATTTCATTTTCATTTTAAAATTCAAAATTATTTTCTTATATATTATTGAATAAATTATTATTTTTTCATATGATATTTTTATCTATGCTTTTTAATTTCTCATTGGGTTTTTCCCATTCATATAGACTTAGACACAATCTTCTCGCTTTAAAATTTTGTTATATAAAAATAAATTATACAATAAAATATTTATGGAACAAAACATAATAAATTAAAAAGATAAATGCGCACATGAGTACCCGTCTTTCCTTTAAATTATGTAAATAAAATACAACAATAACTAATAACTCACTTGAGACTCATATATAAGAAGAAGAAAAAACTTATTTCACATATTTTAAAAGAAGTAGGCAACTTTATTTAATTTATCTCTAATAGAATAATAATAAAAAAATTAATGAGTGTCCTTGAACATTAGTTAAGAAAGTAAATATAAAAATATTATCTTGATAAATAATGTATTCGATTTTTTAAAATTTTATAAATAGTTGTTTGTAATATAAAATTTATATTGTAGTTTTTTTAACTAATGTCCTTAAGACATTTGTTGGTTAAATTTTATTCATATTTGAGAGAGAAAAAATTGTATGTTTTTTTGTTATATACTAGTACTAATTAAGACGAGGGATTATAATTTTGTTGTGCTCCTCAATCAATAGGGTAGGATCTGAACAGTCTCCCATTCGAAGAGTTATAAGGGACACCATGGCTGTATTGGTAATAAACACCAAAAGATTAATAACTATTTATAGTGGAATTTAGACTTTGATCGTTGTAAATGGTGGTACAGTACCTACCATTTTACAATTGTGTTCGGTTAAACTCCACAATCTACAAGTAGGTGACGTGCTCTCTGGAAGTTGCTCATGGAAGTTAGTTCAATAATTAAGGAGTTGAATTAGGTCTTACAAAATTGTATAGTTATATAAACTATTTACAAGTAAAAATATATATGTAAATTAAATTCTACTATTATTCACCAAAAATAGAACAAATACATATATTTATTTATGAGAGAAAAATATAAGAAACAAATGTAGCGAATTTTTAAGATCGTGACCGTCCAATTACAAGAACGAAGACTTGGCCGTAGATTCAAATTATGGTGGGTTCGTGGATTATGACATCGCCTATAGTTTTGTAGTAGTCGTCATGAGGGTAAAGATGTCCTTTCGTATAGTGTCAGAATACTCAGAAGTTCTGACGAAAAAATCATGATAGAGCATTGACGTATCGGATTTGCGGAAAATCGTCGCCGTTAAAGTGAAGGATATGGAGGTTGGATACAAGACGCGTGGTAAAGAACGAACCAAATTGATTGAAAAAGTCAGTGGTGGGCCATCGTTTTCCATTGTCGGCAATTTTGTTTTCAATTACTTTTTTTCATGAAAATTTTATTTTAATTACTACTTTCCTCTCTTATAAAAATAATTGTAATATTTGACTAGTTTATACTTTACCCAAAAAAAATATGATATGTACCCGTAAATCAATTTTAAATTGACAAATAATAAAAAAAAAATTATATTTTTATTTTATAATTATAATTTTTATAATAAATAATTACTTAATTAATAATTTATGTTGGTTGTTAATATTTTCAAGAAAAATGCCTGTCTAATAAAATTTATTTTATTTATCAAATAAAATCTAAAGAAACAAAAAAATAATACATAGGATAAATAATCCACAATTTAGTTTTTTCTAAATTTTTTTTGAGCATTTTAAATCATAAAAAACAAATAATCAATAGGTTAAAAATTTCTAATGATATTTTAAAACAAAATGCTCAAAAACTCAAATCAAATTATTAAATTATCAAAAATAAAGAGAGAAAAAAAAAACAAATTCCAACTAGACAGAGGCAAAACGTGGGTTTAATACCAAATGTTATAATTTTTTTAACATTTCTTTAAGTTTATGAAAACAAAACAAAAATACAATATTCACTAAATGTAGAATATATGTAGAATATATTAACTCGTAAAATTGCTTCTACCCAATATTATTATAAGGAGAAGAGCTACAATTTGTTTTTTTCTTCTAAATTTTCATTCTCCCACTATAAACAATGCATTAAAAAATAAAATGGAATAGAGAAATTTATAGACCAACAGTTATTTACAGATATTTTACCATCAAAAATACATTGTTTCTACATTACCATTACCATTACCATTATCATAATGTTCATGAAAACTATAACATTTCATGTCCATAACTTGACCAAGCTTTAACTTGAAGGAAACTTTTTTTTTTAACTAAAAATGATATTCATTCATTTAAATTCATAGAAATTATACGATCGAGGATAATATAATTTAGAGTTGCTAAAACAAAAAAGGATGAACCTGTAATGAAAATTACAACACTCAAGTTAATAGCGCAAAAAAAAAAAAAACGAAAAAATGCATACAAATATGACAAAATTGAAGTGATCATAATATTCATGCATCTGAAGTTGTAATGTTGAAGACATCAAAATCATTAATTGAATCTACACTGACACTAGATTGGAGTTTGATCTGTCAATTTGAACCAAACGAATATTGTAACAAGACAAAAAAATAAACAACGCCGCATTAAGACGACAATCAAAACAACATTGCGCTCAGACGAGAAAATCACACACAAAATACAAAAGAAAATCAAATACATATAAAATTGTTGAGAAAAAATCTCTTTCAATTATTTTAATGATAACAAAATTATCTCAAAAGATTATGATTATACTAATGTGTGCATTTAAGTATTTTACTAAGAAAGGAACAGGATTCAAATCCAAAGATTCAAGTACAAAGATCTCAACCTCCCAGCAAGAGGACATACTATTGACTACAACATATCAACCTTCTGTCCAGAGGATGAACGTTTATAAAAGACAAAATAATTTTCACATATCCAAGTCAAAATTAAGTGAAAACAAATTGCTGGACAAATAGCACAAAGAAATAAAGTCATCAGCTCCAGAGGATGAACACTAGCTGCCTCTTCGTCCTCCTACATTGGAAATAACTAAAAGTACCAAAGTACAAAAGGCTGCACTAAGTCACGAAAAGGGAGAGTACATATCTTGGAAAAGGAAAAAACACTTTCCAGTTGTCAAAGCGTATAGAAAGATCTAACCTCCTAGAAAGCTTTGTGAAGATCAACGTCCTAAATACTAGGCTGAATGAGGACAGATTCAATGGCAATTTTGCAATTCAAGACAAAACTCAAGGATCATTACAACTTGAGTAAACAGTCATAAAGGACAACTTTCTTGAAGAAAAAAAATTTCCTTTTCTCTATAAAATGAAGGCTGCTCTTCTTCATTCAATATATAACAATAAGCACAAAAAAGAAAAATCAAAAGGCTATCAAGAGCATTCCATCCTCTCTTCATACTTTCTATAATCTTACACTAGATCTTTGAAATATCTTTGTAGAAAGTGATACAACCCAAACTACTTCATATCATCTTGTAAATTTCAAGTGAGTAACACTTGAGAGAAGTTGAAATCAGAGAGAAAGAATTGTAAGCTTGGTGAAGCTCTAGAATACACAATTTGTTATCAACCTCAATGAGAGGCTGATAGCTTTTGATACTTAGTGAAATCTCACAAGTGTGTGAGGACTGGACGTAGCCTTCATTGGGTGAACCAGTATAAAATTGTGTGTGTCATTATCCTCTCTCTATCTCTTTATCTTTTGCTAACCTACTAAACCTCTAAGCTTTCAACTTCTGATATTCATCCTCTCGAAGAGGATAGAGCTTTAAAACTAAAAAGAATTTTTAAAACCTCAAATATCTCTATTCAACCCCAATTCTAGTGATATTCTAGCTACATCAATTGACATCAGAGCAAAGTTCTCTAAAAACTATACCTAACAGTGTAAGAGAAAAAGATCCAAAAGAAAAATGTTAAAAGCTAAGTATATCCCTGAAGGAGGATCATCCAGCAGACCTCCCTACTTTGATGACACGGACTAATACCACTGGAAAGGTAAGATGAGATTGTTTCTCATATCACAAGATAACTACATGTGGCCTGTGGTAGAAAATAGAAATCATATCATTAGAATCAACAACACAAATTCAACCTCTGACGAAAAACCTCAAACACAATGGACAGTTGAAGAAAATGTCAAGGTACTTCTACACTCTAAAGCTCATTTATTTCTAACGTGTGCTCTGAGCAGGGAAGAGTATGACAGAGTTGAAGAATGCCAAAGTACTAAGGAACTATGGGACACCTTAAAGATCCATCATGAAGGTTCAAGTCACGTTAAAGAGGCTAGGATTGACATGTGAGTAAGAGAATTTGAGTTGTTTGAAATGAAGGAAGAAGAAACAATTGATGAAATGTTCTCAAGGTTAATAATCATCCTGAACAACTTAAGGTCTCTTGGAAAAGAATACTCATTCCAATTGAGGATAAGGAAGATATTAAGGAGTTTACCAAAGGAATGGAGACCCATGGTGACTGCCACCACATAAGCAAGAAACTTGGCCACCATGAGGTTAGAAGATCTGGTTGGAAGTCTTAGAGCTCATGAACCTTTATTGCTCGCTGATAAACCAAGCAAAAAGGGAAAAATGATTGCTTTGAAATCCAGTCAAACTAAAAGTCCATCCTCCAAAAATTCTGAAAATGTCACAAAAAGGGATTACTCAAAATATCCTCTTTCTGAGGAGGAGGATGAACTCGCTCTAATTTCCAAATGAATCTAGAGAATAATCAACAGAAGAGGACAAGACAAAAGATCTCCTCAAAAAGAAAAAATTGACAAAAGCCAAATAATGTGTTATGGATGCAATAAAATGGGACACTAAAAAATTGAGTGTCTTCTAAACAAAAGGAACATAAGAAGATTTCACAACAAGAACAAATCTATGATGGCCACTTGGGATGACAACGATGAATCATCCTCCGAGCAAGAAAAAGAAGAAGAAGCCAACCTCTGTCTCATGGCAAACTCAGAAACGGATGAGGTAAGCATTACAGATTTACGTCCTTCTTGTGAAAAGTTAGAAATAGAATTTGACAATCTTTTAAATGACTCAAACTCTCTATCTCATAAATGTGGTTTTCTTAAAAACCAAAATTATGAAATAAAGAAACTAAATGAGGAACTTCAAGCTAAGAATGAGAAATTTCAAAAAATCATTCTAGACTTGCAGCAATCAAATAGAAAATTGTCTGAGCAACAAAACATTTTGAACAAAGAGAATGTCAAAATCCATCCTCTTGAAGAGGACACAGAAAAGAAGGACTTGAAAATAAAAGTTGAAGAACCAAAAAATGACATTACCAACTTTGTCAAATCCACATAAACATTTCATAACCATAGAACTTGAGAACAGCAATTGGCAGCTGATACATATTCAGCTTCTGTGGTTGACAAAACAATTGTGTTCTGCTTTCTGCAAGACCAGCTAATCAGGGCCTCTCCAAGGAATTGGCATGCTCTACTAGAGTTTTTTCTTTCAATCTTGTCTCCGGCATAGTCAGCATCATAATAGGCTACAAGATTAAAGTGAGATCCTTTGTTATACCAAAGGCCAAGATTAGTAGTACCGACAAGATAACGAAATATTCTTGTAACTGCAGTTAAGTGGGACTCTTTTGGTGAAGATTGAAATCTTGCACATAGTCCTACTGCAAAGACAATATCAGGTCTACTTGCAGTTACGTATAGCAGAGATCCACTCATCCCTCTGTATTCCTTTTCAGAGATTGGTTTACCATCTTCATCTTTGTCTAATGAGGAAGAAGGATGCATGGGAGTTGACATGATCTTGGCTTCATTCATTTTTTATTTTACCAAAAGATCTTTTGTATATTTTTCTTGGCATATAAAGATGCCATTTTTATGTTGCTTAATCTGTAGTCCAAGAAAATATCTTAATTCTCCCATCATACTCATTTCGAATTCACTTTGCATTAAATTCGAAAATTCTTCGCACATTGTTTCATTTGTGGAACCAAAAATGATATCGTCCACATATACTTGTACAATTAACAAATTATCTGCTTTTAATTTTTTGAATAAGGTTGTATCAATCTTCCCTCTGGTAAAATTGTTTTTGATTAAAAAGGAGCTTAATCGTTCATACCAAGCTCTAGGAGCTTGTTTTAATCTGTATAAGGCTTTGGTTAGTTTAAAAACATAGTTTGGTTTAAATTGATTTTCAAATTCGGGAGGTTAACGAACATACACTTGTTCATTTAGAAATCCATTTAAAAATGCACTTTTAACGTCCATTTGAAAAAGTTTAATATGATTATGATATGCATATGCAAGCAATATTCTGATAGCCTTTAACCTTGCAACATGAGCAAAAGTTTCATCATAATCTATGCCTTCATGTTGATTATACCCTTGTGCTACCAATCTTGCTTTGTTTCTAATGACTTTGCCATCTTCATCAAGCTTGTTTCTAAATACCCATCGAGTTCCAATGATTGTTTGGTCTTGAGGATCTGGTACTAAAGTCCAGACTTCGTTTTTCTCAAACTGTAGTAGTTCTTCTTTCATGGCATCTATCCAAGATTGATCTTCTATGGCTTCTTTAATAGATTTGGGTTCAATCTGGGATATCATTGCCATGTTGTTGTCACTATCATTTTTTTACTGTTCTTCTTGTTCTTATTCCACGTGAAATGTTTCCAATGATTTGATCTTGTGGATGATCTCCTACTATTTTCCAACTCTTAGGAGGATTGTGAAAGGGAGACTGTTTATCAATCTCGTTTTCCAGACTTGTTGCTGGCTGCTGCTGGACAATATGCATTTCCTCTTCATCATCCTTTTTACTAAGATCAAGATCGTCAAATTCATCAAATAATACATGCATGCTAATTTCAACAGTTTTGGTTCTTAAATTAAATATGCGATATCCTTTAGACTCAGTTGAATAACCCAGAAAAATAGCTTTATCTGATTTTGCATCAAATTTTCCAAGATTTTCTTTGTTATTAAGGATGTAGCAGTAACAACCAAAAATGTGAAAGTATGAAATGTTTGGTTTTCTATTTTTCCAAATTTCATATGGTGTTTTGTTGATGATTTTCCTTATTGATACACGATTAAAAATATAGCAAGAAGTGTTTATAGCTTATGCCCAAAAGTATTTTTCAACATTAGATTCTTCCAAGATTGTTCTTGCCATTTCCTGCAACGTTCTGTTTTTGCGCTCAACAACCCCATTTTGTTGAGGAGTTCTAGCACATGACAGATTGTGGGAAACACCAAGTTCATCAAAGAATGCTTTGAAGGAAGCGTTTATAAATTCTCCTCCTTGATCACTTCGTATAGAAATGATGTGAAGATATTTTTCATTTTGAACTTTTTGGCAAAATGTTTTGAAAGCTTTGAAAGCATCATCTTTTTGTTTTAGAAAAAGTACCCATGTATATCTTGAAAAATCATCAATAGGGATGGGAATAGGCTAGGCCGTCCGACAGGGGCTTATGACCTGGCCTACTTATGGTTTGGCCTGTTTAATAAGAAGGCTAGGTTCAGGCTATTTTTAAAGCCTATTTTTTTAAATAGGTCAGGTTCAGGCTTATATAAAAGCCTATTAGGCCTGACAGACCGACCTATATATATATATTATTTATTAATGTTATTTTTTATTATTATTTATTAAAATTATAGTTTCCTATTTTAAAGTATATGTATATATATATATATATATTATTTATTAATGTTATTTATTAATACTATTGTTTCCCATTTTATTATATTAGATTTGATTATAATTTTATTAGTTTTCCTTATATAAAACTTTCTAATTTAGCCTATTTAAAAAAATGTAAAATATAACATTTAAATATTTTAATGTGAATAAGGCTTTTAAATAGGCTTTCAGGCCAGACCGAAAAAAAAAGCCTATGATAGGCCGTAGGCCAGGCTTTGGCCTAAAAAATTAATCGTAGGCTAGGCTGAGGCCTTTCAAAGCCTGGCCTGACCTGGCCTACTCCCACCCCTAATCATCAACTATTACGAAGCCATATTTCATACCTCCTAAATTGGTTGTTTTGATGGGTCCAAACAAATCGATGTGAAATAATTCAAGTATTCTTTTTGTGGAAATGAAATCCTTGGCATGATAACTACTTTTAGTTTGTTTTCCTTTTGCACATGCTTCACATATTTTGTCTTTTTCAAAATTGATTTTGGGTAGACCTCTAACAAGATATAGCTTGGAAATTTTGGAGATAGTTTTCATACTAATGTGACCAATTCTTTTATGCCATATCCATTTGTCTTTTTCAATGGACATGAAGCATGATTCCTCTGGTAATTCATCAAGGTACAACACACACATTTTTCTTTCTTGATCAAGAAAAAAGAACTTCTCCAGAATCAGATTTTTTAACTTCACATATATTGGGTTTAAAAATAACTTCAAAACTATTGTCACATAATTGACTAATGCTTAGGCGATTATGTTTCAATCCTTCAACATATTGAACATCTGTTATTTTAGCAGAATTTTCCTTACCAATTGTTCCTTTACCTTTAATCCTTGCTTGGTTGTTATTTCCAAATGTTATCGAGCCTCCATCTTTCTTGATAAATGACATGAAGCAGTTTTTATCTCCTGTCATATGTCTTGAACAGCCACTGTTCAAGAACCATGGCTTTTTCTTGGTATTTCGAGAACCATCCTGCATTTGACGTTACATTGCTTTTAGGTACCCATTTGATCTTGGGTCCTTGAGAGTTAGTTGGCTGTGACTTATGTTTGAAGAAGCAAACTGATTCTTTGTGACCATATTTAAAACAATATGAATATTTTTAAACTGATTTAACCTTTTGATTTTTCAGCATATTTGAAGACTGTTCTGAAATTTCTCCAGAACGTTCTTCCTTTGCTTGAGAAGGTTCTGTTTCAGAATGTTCTTTCCTTTTAGGTGTTCTCTTTTTAATTTTTTCATCTCTTTTTTTGAAGAAACATGCATATTCTAAGTGCCCAATATTGCTACAGTATGAACACTTAATTTTACATGCCTTCTTTTGTTCCGGTACGAAAAAATTCTCATAGAGCTTCTTTTTATGAGTTTTATCAAATCCAAGCCCGGCTTTGTCAAAGATTCCTACTTGGGATCCCATAATTTTTTGAAATGTTTCAGTGGCTTTGATAAAATTCAATAAATCCTTTTTGAGATGTTCAACTTCAGTTTTAAGAAAAATGTTCTCCTTTTGGATTGTAGAACTTTCTGGTGTTTCAAGATTGTGTTGAACATTTTTCAGGTTTTGAATCTCTTTTTTTAATTCAATGTTTATTGCCTGAAATTTTTCTTTTTCTTCCTTTTCTTTAAAATTTTTTCCTTGAATGAACTATATTTTTGTATAAGAGTATTTGAGTCTTTTAAAAGATTATCAAACTCTCTTTCCATTTGTTCATAAAGTAGACAAGGTTCAGAATTTGTTATCTCATCTTCTTCTGTGTTTGCCATTAAGCAGATGTTAGCTTCCTCGCTTTCTTCTGCTTCTGAATCATCAGAGTCATCCCAAGTTACCATCATAGATTTCTTCTTGAATGGAAACTTCTTTGGAACCTTTTTGTTTAAAGGACATTCTGCCTTGTAATGTCCCAATTTGTTGCATCCAAAACAAGTGATCTGGCTTTTGTCTACTTCAGTTTTAGTTCCTTCTCTTTTATTTGGGAGATTCCTTTTTATTTGATCCCTCATTTTCATCAATCTCTGAATTTTTCTGGTGAGAAGAACAATCTCCTCATCGGCTTCTTCTTGGCTATCTTCAGATTCACTCTTTTCATTGATCTGAAGAGATGCACTTTGAGATGCCTTTAATGCAGTTATTTTGTTCTTTTTGGCTGGTTTATCTTCCTGTAGCAGAACCTCATGAGCTCGAAGAGTTCCAATGAGTTCTTCCAATCCTAGTGTCTCAAGATTTTTGGCTTGGCTTATAGCTGTCACCATTGGTCTCCACATTATTGGAAGACACCTCATGATCTTCCTTACTCTGTCTTGTGTTGAATATGCTTTCCCAAGAGATCGCATTTCGTTTACAATGGTTGTAAATCTTGAGTACATTTCATCGATTGTCTCACCTTCGCCCATTTCGAACAACTTGAACTTTCGTATGCCAATGTCGATTCTGGTTTCTTTGACGTGGCTTGTTCCTTCATGATGAGTCTGTAGAGTGTCCCATACTTTCTTTGCACTGTCGCATTCATCCACTCTTTCGCTTTCTTCCCTGCTTAATGCACAAGATAGAAATAGTTGAGCTTTAGAGTTAAGAAGTACCTTTGCCTTGTCCTCAGTTGTCCAATCTGTGACACCCTAAATCCCAAATTTATTTAAAATTATTATTTTTTTCTTTCAAATTTTAATTTAAAAGTAATAGAATATAAATAAATAAATAAAACTTTTGAACGATTTCTTTAAGGCAAAAGTATCACTTAATCATGGACAATTCATATTAATCCAAAGTTTCCATCAGCTTAACAATTCGATGGTCATAACAGAATCAAATTAAATTCTTTTGAAGCAAACGTACATAAGTTACTGATAATTATAAATGTAGTCCCAACCCGATGTCACTATTAGAGCAAAATTTCCCAAAATTACAGATGTTCAAACATGAAATTAACAGAAGGAAGATGATAAAAGTCTTCAAGATGAGACGGCTTCCTACACCCTGGGAGTATTAATCTTCACCTACAGCTTGCAGCTCGTCTGCGTCCATCGCAAACGCCAAACACAACAACGAGGGGTGAGTATCGAAATTATGTAATAGTATAAATTAAACGAGAAGAACACGTAAGTAGTCAAATTAACACGAACATGAGAACATTCCAGAACATAATATCAAGGTTAATCTAATTCCATCACAATAAAACAGTCACAGGGAGAAAATGTTATGCATGTCCTATACTTTATACTTCTTCATCACTTGGTACCATTTTACTCTGAAGTACTTGGTTACGAGGCTTGATACTATGCCACTACAAGAGTGGACGGACAATTCATGAATGGCCCAGAGTTTTAAATCCAGTAAATCAGAGCACTCAAGTACATATCATTCACACAATAACAATCAACACAAGATTTCATAAATTAAACAATATGCAGTCTTGATATAATTAAACTCACAACAATTCTATAGGTTACTAAAATACATTTTAGTCCTCACTATTACCATTTATATATTATTAATTAATTATTATTACTCAATAGGGCTCGACTGTACGTAGTAAGCCCCGGATGAATATATGGGAATTTCGGTATTCCCGTTCATCTCATGTTATTTTATACTCATAAAATCAAACCTCATCTCACCCCTTACCTTGGCTGATGATTTTTCTCAACGAAGCTGATCCGTTGATGTAATGTATCGCGTCTTCGCCAATCACCGTCTCTAACAGCCTAGTTTTTGAAATCAATGTATGATTTCGATATTAAGAGTTGCGGCTGGATGCAACAGGGCAGTAGTCAATATAATTTTTTCTTCCTAATAGAACGGGGAAACAGAGATACGGAATGCACGACAACCTCCTTTATTCACTTATATACCTATCCATACGTACTAGTAGTATTAGGTATATGATTAGGCTTATTATCAGACCTACACACTTAGCCCATGACCCTTATTATTATTATTATTATCATTATTATTATTGTTATTATTACTACAATCATAAACTCACTCTACTAATGCTTAAGTTAATGGACTAATGTAGCAACACACACGTTTACTTCTTATTTTCTTTTATATATATATATATGTTTTAAAACAAAATTGAATATTATTAATATTAATAATTTAAATAAATCATTAGGGCAAACACATAGGACAAACACGAAGGAAATTATCGCACATGTCAACATACGGATAATAATAGTTGTCCATTATATTTTATAATTAAAATATAATAATAAGAAATTGGGGTGTTACACAATCTGCCTCCTTCTTTTCAGCAGACGCTAGATCTTCTTGATCAACTCTTGGAAAAAAATTTCCAACTGTTATTATACGCCACATTCCTGTGTCTTGAGATTTTAAAAACAGTTGCATTTTGCTTTTCCAGAAATAATAATCTGTTCCATCAAAGTATGGTGGTCTGTTTGAAGATCCCCCTTCAACGATGTACTTAGCTTTTGACATTTTCTTTTAGATCTTTTTCCCTAGCACTTTTTAGGTTATGATTTTTAGAGACCGGTGCTCTAATGCCAATTGAAGTGACAATGTTGGTCACAAGAAAGGGGGGGGGGTTTGAATTGTGACTCTTTTTAAAATTTCTGCTTTGTAAAAATAAACTCAAGATTGATCTTGGTTTGATAAATAAGAATGCAGATTGATGTTTTGGTTAGAAATAAATAAAACATTAAAATGCAATGAATAATGTGTGCGTTGTAATCAAAGTAAAGATAAGAGAATAACGCAGTGATGTATCCTGGTTCACCCAACCGTGGGCTATGTCTAGTTCTCACAATCTTGTGAGATTTTCCACTAACTTGGTAAAACAAGATTGATCCTGTTTCTACCTTAACAGATCAAAACTGATTTACACCAGGTTACTTTCCTTTTTACAGATAACTTTCCTACAGTTGAAAGTATCTTTACACTTATCCTCTCAAGGATCTTTACAACTTTCCTCACACTATTTCTATCTATCTAGTGTTTGGATTTAACAAATGATTGTTTTTGAAAGATATTTGGTTTGATCAACAATATCTCAACTCTTGTTTGAGTTTTTGTTTTGAGCAAATAGATTTCTAAGCTTGATCTTTTATGATGACAGAGACAAAGAGCCTTGCTGTGTTTTTTACAAGCTTGATGAATTTTGAGAATGATGATCTTTTATGGGAAATGATTGAACTCGGATTTGATGATCTTCCCTTTGCCTTGGAGTTCTTTTTATAGGCATTTTAGAGGCCTTGCCAGCTCATGTAGCCGTTGATATACAGGCTGTAAAGACTGTGTACTTTTAGGCATGTGTCAGAGGAAAAGGAAGATAGTTTCAGTTAATCTCCAGATTGATCTTAGTTTCCAGTTTTCTTAGATTTTTGCTGTTATTTTCTGTTTTGTTCTTTGCTGCATAATTTCTTGTGATGTAATCGATCTTCTGGATCAGCCTTGAGTTTTGTCATTCTTCTTGGAACGGATTCCCTCAATCATGAATGGATTTGACGGCTGATCATTCATTTGTATATACTTGTTTTAATCTTGATGAGCTCAAGATTGATCTTGAAACAGTCTTGTTTATTTTGCTTTTGATCTATCCTTTTCTGAAAGAATTACTTGATACCTATCTTTTGATAACAACACTCAAGAAGATATGTTAAATTCTTTTGTGGTTTAGAATCATAATTAATAAGATTAATTAGCTTGTTTTTGTTCATCATTAAAACACTTGAAAAAAGGATTTTTGTCTCAACATCCACTATAGAAGCTGAATACGTATCTGCTGCCCAATGTTGCTCCCAAATACTTTGGGTAAAAAATCAAATGGAAGACTACTCCTTAAGGTACGCAAAAATTTCCATCCTATGTGACAACACTAGTGCTATAAATCTTTCCAAAAACTGTATTCAACACTCTAGATCTAAACATATTGAAATTAAATATCATTTCTTAAGAGATCATGTTTAAAAAGGAGATGTTGAATTAATCTTCATTGAAATAGAAAATCAGCTTGCTGATATATTCACTAAACCTCTCCAGGAGGATCGTTTCAAAAAAATTTTTAGAAAAACTTTCCATCTTAAATATTTCAAAGATTGTCTAAAAAAAGTTCACTTATATGTTATAAACATTAATCATAATTTTATTATCAATTTTAATCATTTTTTAAGTATTATTTGTTGCTTTTTTTAAATAACACTAAATCTGAGGATGGACAACTCAGAAAACTCCTCTATCCTCCTCCAAATTTTGAAAAAAATGCAAAAGTGAGACAGAGGCATGTCTATCGCTGCTGATTGCACTCCTTTTGTATGCAAAACTGATAAGTTCCAAATTTATCTAATTTTCCATGATCTTTTGGGCACTTATACGTTTGAAATGTTTAAGATATATGTTAAATTATCCCTCAATAGGTTATTTTAGCAAGTAGTTAGTTTCTATATAAATATTATGGTAAATATGTTAATTATAAGTATTAATTACTTTGTGTTTAATTGTAGGAGAAATATCAAAGTGGTCCAAGCAAAGGAAAAGCAAAAAGTCAAAGTTGAAGAACTTGGCTTAAGCTAAAACAGGTTGGCTTATGCCAGAAGAATGCTGAAAGCAAAACCAGAAGGACTGTTTAAGCGAAAATGAGGCAGAGACAGATTTTGAAGAACCTAGTTGGCTCAAGCCATATATTTTCTAGCTTAAGCGGGCAACCTTTCCTAAGCATGAAGAAACCTATTGGCTTAAGCCAGATTGGCCTGGCTTAAGCGAGACCATCCACTCATTTCCTTTAAAAACGCACAGACAGACTTCAAAAAAGGCGGTTACGGAGTTAAAAAACAGAAATCAAGAGAGAAGACAGAGAAAAGAACTGGTTGCTTGATTGGGGTTCAATCGAAGAGCTGGAGTTGTTCCCGAGACATCATAGAGTCGTCCTTTCTTCTTAGATCTTCGCTTTGAGCTTGAAAGCATCCATGGCTATGGATTGCTAATTTTCTTTTGTTGGGATTGGATGTAACTCTTTAACTTGGATGTATCTAATTTGATTTCTATATACATATATCTATTTCTATGCTATGATTTCAATGATTTAATCTTATTCTTCATACATGTTTTAGCTTGATCACCTAAGGCATGAATTTAGATTTGATATGTGAGTGAGAACTACATGTTTAAGTCGGACTTAGATTATCTCATCTAACAAGCTTGATTGCTAGAAATAGAATTAAGTTTGTTTGTCAATTTACATATGAACTCGTTACGGTTATCCATTTTAATTATGCGAGAGATTGGTAATTAGATTAGGGAATTGTTAATCTTCTCATGTAAGAGATTAATGGGATAGATAAGAACTGATGTGATGAAATTAAGCATAGAACATGATTTGTATGTTGAATCAATAGGATGCTGAAGAGTTAATAGATGAATCCAATTCCAACATTTTTCTCATAGTGTTTTTAAATCCTTTTTTATTATTGCTTATTTTACATTTCAATTTGGTTACCAAAACAATCATCCAAATACTTGAAAACTTATTGCTCAAGTGATTCATTAAAGAACGACATTGTATTTCCAATTCCCTGTGGATACGATACAACCCTTTTGCTATACTATAATTGAATCCTAAGGGATTTGAAACTAGATTGGTAAAAAAACTTTCATCAAAAACTCTTCGTTTTCCGCTGCCAAATCATTACCCAACGGATAGTTACTCGTGCACATCCCTAGTCTACAATGATTAAATCTACATCCTCCATCCTTCCTCTTTCCAATGGTAACTTATAGTTACTCTTTGCCTCTTCCTTTTTAAATCAACCCCTTTGCCTTCTTCTATTTACTCTCTGTAAAAACACAAACCCTCTGAAATCCTTCAAAAATTTTACTCATGACTCACACCAAAACTGCTAGAAAAAGAAAGTTCTCTTTGAACCTATGTGAAGATTACTCTGAAAACGTCTCAAATGACTCCTGTCAACAGAATGATCCAAATCCTACCATTTCCTCACCAGAACCAGTCAGCATTGTCCATCCTCCTCCGTCCACACAACCATTTTCAATCCTCTCCAAAGCCAGAAAAACCTCATCTCAGAAAACCTCATCATCAACTCCTTCTCGATGTTCAGCATGTATTATGTCTGGAAAAATATCATCTAAACGAACCACTCAAGACAACACTGTTCACGTCATTGACTCAGACGATTCTGAGGCAACGAAATATGATTCCACAAAGACCCCTTCCTCCAAACCCATATCTTCCAAAATGGTAACTTCAAAAAAACAAGTGACTCCAAAAAAATCCCCACACCTAGTTTCAACTAAAAAACCCAAAATCCCTCTTTTCGACACCACGCTCCTAGAATCTAAATATGCAGAAAAATGGCAAGACAAGTCTGTCATCAATGGAAAAATTATTGACCTAAAAGGTCTAACACAAGGAGGCGTGAATGTGGAAAAACTCTTTGATCAACTAGGTTGGTCCTCCTTTCTCCTTGTCAACGAGCCCCAATATCCCAAACTAGTCAGAGCCTTCTACGCTGCTGCAAATGTGTCCAAGGGTGACAATTGCATCAGTGTTATTCTCAAAGGGGCACATATTGAGCTCACCCCCACCTCGTTATGTCAAATTTTTGACATACGTGATGAATGCCCCTACCTATTTTTTGAAGCTTGGTATTCTCGCTACAAGATTACTCGCTCCTTTGTCCTCGCTAACATTTTTATTCATCCTCCCAGGCCCCAGGTTGCCTCCTACCTCCTTCCAATCTGTAGAGTGCTACACAATATCTGTGTACATTCTGTTGTCCCTAGGGATGGCAGTTACGAAAAAGTGACTGAGTTGGACATTCTGATCATTCATCACCTCATCTCTAGATCTCCTCTTCACTTAGGAAACATCATTTTCAGGTTTATGTTGAACGCTACATATCTTGGTAGATCAGCTCCTTATGGAATGACACTCACCAAAATTTTCAAATTCTTCAAAGTACCCCTGGATGATGAACACTCTATTGTCTTCAATAACACATTTTCTGCCAGAAACGCCAATCAAATGCGCCTCGACCCCATAGAAAAGCCCTCTCACAAAAAGCCCTCC
Organism: Cicer cuneatum; assembly: GCA_037974295.1. Classification (NCBI taxonomy): domain Eukaryota; kingdom Viridiplantae; phylum Streptophyta; class Magnoliopsida; order Fabales; family Fabaceae; genus Cicer; species Cicer cuneatum. The sequence continues at coordinate 61,661,990 of JBBPBO010000003.1, forward strand.
AAGAAAAATCAAAAAAGAACTCAACCTCTACTCCTCCACCTCAACCTCCAGTCACATCCAATCCGGTTGTAGTTTATTTTAATTTATTGCTATATGTATTTTCGTGTACTTTTATAAATAAATAAAATAAATAAAAAATAAAAAATAAAAAATAATAAAAATTCAGCAACATACTTTTTGTCTGATGACAAAGGGGGAGAAGATGTAGTATTTGATAAAATATTCGGGAAAAAGATGATGTATTTGATATGGTATAAAAAATACATGGTTTTGTCATAATCAAAAAGGGGGAGATTGTTGGAACCAAGTTAGTTCTTGCAATTAAAGTTTTGATGTTAACAAATGTATTTTATGAAAATCGTATTTTGACTTAGAAGAAGAATGAAAAATTAGAAGATGTCATCAGAAACATAAACCAGAAGACGACGTCATCAGAAGTAGAAATCAGAGGATGTGATCAGAAGCATAAACCTGAAGATGACATCACCAAAAGCAGAAATCAGAGGATGTCATCAAAAGCATTAACCAGAAGACGACGTCACCAGAAGAAGAAATCAGGGGATGACGTCAGCAGAAGATATCACCAAAAGATACAAATCAGAAGCAGAAGATGTCATTAGAGAATAACGTCACCAGAAGATAAAAATACATCAAGAGGGTACATCTAGAGGATACCAGAGAAAACATCCAGAGGATACCAGAGGATGTCACCATAGGGTACTAGAAGATACCTCTAGAAAATACCAGAGGATGTCATCAAAGGAAAACATCACCAGAGGATATCATCAGAGGATATCACCAGAGGATATCATTAGAGCATATCACCAGAGGATATCACCAGAGGATATCACCAGAGGATATCATTAGAGGATATCACCAGAGGATATCATCAGAGGATACAATCAGAGGATTCCATTGGAGGATAATTCTAGAGGATCTCATTAGAGGAAAAAATCAGAAGCTACATCATTAGAAGCTGAAAGTATGCTCAAAACAGAATCTGAGAAAAAGACTCAAGAAACAGAATCTAGCTAAAAGTATGCTCGAAACAGAATCTGAGTAAAATGCTCAAAACAGAGTCGGAGCAAAAGACTCTAGAAATAGAATCTGAGCAAAATACTCCAGAATATTCTCAAAATAGAATTAATCGAAATACACTCTAGAAGTAAAGCATCAGATCAAAGTGAAGCCCTAATTTTAACTATAATTAGAGGCTGAATGCTGAAGAATAAAGCATCGAAAAATAGAAGAACTCAAGCAGAAAATTCCTAAGTATTCAAAGAGTTCAAAGGAGAGAAACACTTGCTTAAAAAATTCCTAAGATAAATATTTTCGTAGAGTGTGAGGCTGATTGTCATCATAAATATTTTAGAAGCAAACACTCTAGTTCACTTTAAGATTATTGTGAGTATCAACTTTCAAGAAGTAGTTACTCAGTTCTAATTTCGATCCCTTATATAAAATCCTATAGTGTTGAAGTTTCTTCTAAAATATGGGGTTATCATGTTGTTAGAAAAAGATTTAGCTTGTAGGTTTAAGGTTGTGAAGTTCGTCAAAGGTCTGGAGTTATCAGACTGTTTGAGAAGACTTGGATGGTATAGTAAAGGTGTTGTTGTTCCTCAAAAGTCTGGGGTTGTCAGACTGTTTGAGAAGACTTGGCTGGTATAGTCAAGGTGTTGTTGTTCCTCAAAAGTCTGGGGTTGTCAGGCTGTTTGGAAAAACTGGCTTAAAGGGTCAGTGGTGTTGTAATTCAAAGGAGTTTGAATTAGTGAAAAGGCCTTCTGAAGGAAGGGACTGGACATAGCCTACTTAAAGGTGAACCAGGATAAATTGTTGTGTTCTTATGTTGTGATTATCCGCTGCTAAGCCTGATTATTTATTTATCAAATAGTTTGCATCAACATTCTACAAAACAACAAAAGAATTCAAGTTTTGCAAACACAATTCAACCCCCCTTCTCGTGTTTGCACCTTCATTTTATTTGTGTTTCTTTAATATATATGGACTAATATGAAAAATTTGTTAAGCTTGAGAATGAAAATGAATTTACCTCAAGCTGGTGACCAAGGTTGCCAACAATGGAGTGGTGCATTGGGGGAGCATCCACCCACTGCCCATCTTTGAGCAGCTGTAGGCCACTGACCTTGTCATCTTGGAAAAGAAGGATGATTATGCCGGTGTCGGTGTGAGCACAAAGACCTTTAACCAGCTCCGGGTTAGGGCATTGAGGGTAGTTGGCTCCCTTGGTGCCAAAAGGTGGTCCTCTTGATCTAAACAAGGCCTTTTTGACGTACCCTTTCTCTAGTCGAAGATTCTCACATAACAAATCCAAAAGCTCTTCTGCTAGTTTCTCTAGCTTCAAAGGAAATTCCTTGATCACCTTCCTGCTTCTTAATCACCATAAGAAATTTAGAATCCTTGTGAAGAAAGATATATATCCAGCTGCAGTTTTCCTAATATATATATATATATATATATATTTCATGTTATCATTTAGTGATGTGTAGATACTCTAAAGAAACAAAAATCATATTTGGTGCAATATGCTCAAACTTAAAGGAAATGACTTTATTCACCTCACATTTCTAAAAACTCCACATATGGGAATAAGGGGTGAGAAAATTTACTTCGAACTTAAACTTAAATTCTGCTCCTATATGAAATGTCTTTATATCCATTAATACAACAAAAAATCTTGGGCTAAATTTTGTGTCAATTATTAGTGATTTTGTGCTAAGTAGTATCTAAGTAAAATATTACTATATGTCATACAATGTGTGATACCATAATGTTTGTATTGTTTAACCTGTATTCATTATTGTGATCAGGGATATCTGAAATGTTTGATTCAGAGAGGTGGTGAACATGGAAGGTGGTTTCCCAATCCATCTCTTTGACCTCAGTTTGTAGAGCCTCTAGGCCTTTGCTTGAAACCAATTCCTTGAACCTCTGTTCCATGAATTTTCTGTAGTCCTCTTTGGTTAACCTCTCCAATGTGTCCATAAGGTCATGAGGTATGCCATGATTAACAAGCTAGAGTTTTGAAAGAAAACAATAAGAAAAGTTATATATTTGGAAGGGAATGTATTGTATAAGTTAAAGTCGTAGTAAAATGTTTTTTCTTGTGTTCTTGAAAGTACCTCAAAGAATCCCCAATTCTCACAAGCATCTTTTATTTTCTCCATGGTATCTTTTCTCTCCTCACCATTGAGTCTCTCTAAGCTAATAACTAGGAAGTTCTTCATCTCTTAAACTTAAACGTAACTAGCTCTCTTTCTATCTTGCTCTTGCTCTTTTGCTTTGTGCATGTTTGAGTTTGGTAGTTGGTATTTATAGACCTAGACATGAGGACCAAACACTAAAAATAGAAAGAATAAAAAACTTGTTTAAAATTTGCATGAATATATTTGAAGAGTTTTATTTTGCTTCAATCATGGTGTAAAATTTGTGCTATAAGCATTTTATTTTTGTCCCAAAGTTTTGGTTCGTTTAGAAAATCAAGATGTAACACCCTAATTTCTTATTATTATATTTTAGTAAATATAATACTACATTATTATTATTATATGTGTGTTTGATATAAATGATAATTTCTTCGTGTGTGCCTTAATAATTTATATGAACTATTAATAATAAAAATATTTTTTTTTATTCTTCTTAAAACCAAATAAAGATAATAATTATAATTAAATAAAAGAAATTAGATCAATGAAACACCTTTTAATTGCACGGTACCTTTCATATTCAGAGATTCAATTACACGGTGCTTTTCATATTCACATAACGTACGAAACATTATTACTAATCTAGTAACCCTATATATATATATATATAGCTAAAAGCAAGGCATTGTTACATATACCTGCCGCCGCCTCCTTTTATTTATTTATTTATTATGTTTCCAATTCCTACAATAAGCTAGTCATAGTCCCGCACACCGATCGTTGTCTCTCGGTCGTGATTTTGTCGGCTACTACTATCGAATTAACGAATCAAGCATATATTATCTGTTTGTAGAATCTTTCATTTCGTCCGGTTAGTTTCTTGTCATTTTAAAATTATATGCTAATACCACTGCCTATGCCATTGTTATTTGAGTTTTGTTTTTCGATCATCTAATTTATCGCCTTTTTCTGTTTAGTTGATTTAAAAATAAAAAACAATCATGATTAAAATTATTATTTTATTTATTTATTTATATTCTGTTTGAATATCAACTATTTATAGAATGAAACTTTGATCTCAAATGAAATACAACGATACACCTTTGTACAACAATAACTCATTCTATTTTAACTCAATATAACAAGTGTTCTAGCTATTTTTCCTATAATTATAACTTTGTCTTATTTTAAAAAGTATAAATTTGTTTAACATCCAAAGACTTTAATTCATTTTAATTATAATTTAAAATTGTAAACTGTTTTATTGAGTTGTAAATTATTAGTGGCATTACATGTGATATATTGTTTACTCGTTTAATATCAGAATTATATATATATATATATATATATATATATTATAATTATTTAACATTATATGATTTCTTTTAAGTAAAATATGTGTTTATGTCAATATAATCATAAGTATGTATAGTATTAAATATATTTTTGAGTTATATTAAAAATACTAGATAATTTATTTATTTTTAGTAATTAATTTATTTGTATTTGGTGGTTGTATTGCTGTAATTCTCTCGCAAACTATTAGAGACGACAATCGAAGAGGACGCGATACGTTAGTAGATCGGATTCGGTTGGTGAAATCTTCAATCGAGGTAAGGGGTGAGATGAGGTTTGATTTTGTGAGTACAAAATAACATGAGATGAACGGAAATACTGAAATTCCCAGATATTCACCTGGGACTTACTACGTACGGTCGAACCCTATTGAGTAATAATAATTAATTAATAACATATGAATGGTAATAGTGATGACTAAAATATAGCAACCTATAGAATTGTTGTGAATTTATTTATATCAAGATTGCATATTGTTTGATTTTATGAAACCTTGTGTTGATTGTTATTGTATGAATGATATGTACTTGAGTGCTCTGGTTTACTTGATTAAAATTGTGATATTACTTGAATGCACCTCCTGTTTGATTTCTTATTATGTGATTGATAAAATTGGATTGCGCATTGTGAGTGGTGGTGTAAACCAAATATTGAGATTTTATTGTGATTGGCTAATATATATATATATATATAATGATGTAAATTCTGATGTATATTGTGAATTGAAATTTATTGAGTTGTGACAATCGAGTAAGTATGAAATAGGTGTTGTAGGCTTTGGAGTGAGAATTATTTTGTCATCATATAGGGAGGGTCTGACAAGCCTAGTGATTCAGAGAAGTACAACTGAATGAGTTTGATCGTGGAGGGCTACAGTTGAACCGTAAGGTAAGACTGATAGACCTTGGGGGTACCTCTAGTTGGGAATTCCTAAGTGGATTAGTGGGTTATTCCCTAAGGCCGGGAGCTACCGTGCAACACAAGAGTACCTCGACCGTCGCGTATATGTGTCTCGGGTTGAGTTGAGGGAATCTATGAGGACTTGCCCATTCATGAATTGTCCATCCACTCTTGTAGTGGCATAACATTAGGCTTCCTAACCAAGTACTTCAGAGTAGAATGGTACCAAATGATGAAGAAGTATAGAGTATAGGACACGTATAACATTTCATACTTGTGACCGCTTAATTGTGATCGATTTAGACTACACTTTGATATAATGATCTTGAATGTTTCTCATGTTTGTGCTAATTTGACTATTTGTGTGTTCTCCTCATTTATATTATACTCTTACATAATTTTGATACTCACCCCTCGTTGTTTGTGTTTGGCGTTCGCGATGGACGTAGACGAGCTGCAAGCTGCAGGTGAAGACTAATACTCTCAGAGTTTGTAGGAAGTCATCTTATCTTGAAGACTTTTATTATCTTTCTTTTGTTAACTTCATATTTGAATGTCTTTTATTTTGGGAACTCCCGCTCTGATAGTGACATTGGGTTGGGAATACGTTGCATTTATCATTAAACTTATGTGTGTGCACTTCAAAAGGGATTTTTGTTGTCTAATGTTATGATTTCGAGTTGCTAAGTATGGTGGAAATTTTGGATTAATGTGACGTGTTTATAAATAAGTGATACTCTTTGCCTTAAAGAAAATGTTTGAAAGTTTATTTATTTATTTATTTTTTTTAATTTTATTATTTTAAAAATTAAATTTTAGAAAGAAAAAAAATATTAAATTGGGGTTTAGGGTGTTACACAAGATACAATTAATGATGTTTTTCCTTTTAAACCCTTTAAAATCCAAGAATATGCATTAAATTAATTTAGTTTTTACTTAATGGATGAAGGGTATAAAAGACTAAACATACCTAAATTTATTACTTCTTAATATGTGTATCCAAAATTAAAAGAACCAAAATTCAGGGACAAAATGCAGTAGTCAAGTTCTATCAAACTTAAGTGGGTGTTTCAATTTGGTGTTATTTTATCTAATTGTAGTTTTATTTTCTATATCGTCTTTTAAAATTCAAATGTAGAGTTTATTCGAAAGTCAATCAACTGGATAATTCATGCTCTTACGGAGGTAACCGCATCTTTAACTACTCATCACATCTTTATTGAAATTTCTCCTTATATTGAAGATATTATTATTAATAAAATACTAAGAAAAGAAAAAAAAAAGTATTCATTTATATTTTTTTTAATTAAATTTGACCCTAAAAAATGTAAATATAGAGGGTACTTAAATAAACATCATACTAATGTTTTTTAACACCAAAATGTGGGTGTTTATTTAATTATTTAACTTGGAGTTAAACAAATGAGATAGCATTGTAAATGTTTTTAGGTTAGGCTAGACTTTAAAATTTGAGTCATTTTTGCTTGATCTATTTACTCCAATAGATTAAGAATATGTAAAATTTTCTCTCCTTAAACACAAATTTAGCAACAAAGCTATAATTAAAACTAGAAACAACAAAAACCAAATAGAATTTTTTTTCTAAAACTCATATATAATGTGATTACCATTACAAAAGCTCAAATCTATTACATTCTCTCATCAAACAAACCAATTACTTCAATACAAACATATTCAAAAACAAAAAAAATCAAAAGCTTGAAGTATTACATATCAATATATCCAACTAAAAATATAAAATCAAACTCCACACTGGTTTATTTATTGTTCCAAAAATGACAAAGAAACATTTATAATGTGTCACCTTGATCAGTGGCCACTGAAATCTTAAAGAAAATAGCTTTAACAAGTTCACAGTACAGAGGAAATTGTATAACAGCATAGATAGTCACAGGTAAAAAAGTAGCTCCGTAAAATGGAAACATCACCGATTTATATTTATGATTAAGCAGAAGAAAATGTCCAGTGCAGAACGAAACCAACATCGAAACAATCGACATGAAAAGAGAGGTTAACCCGATAAGAAGTATCAGCGGCAAACTTGTTCGAAAATGTTTGGCTAGTTTTCGAGAAGTTAGAATCGAAAGGAACATGACTAGTCCCGTGACAGAGAAACAAAGACCGACGAGCGAAGAAATGGCGAATATATGGAATGTGGGTTTGTCTTCTAGTGTTGGTATGCCTTCATCTGTTGTTCCGCCGGGGACATTACTCGCTGTGGCGAAGGAAACACCAGCAACGAGTGCTGCCACGACGGAGCAGGATTCAGATGTTTCTTTTAGCCAGGTGCAGCTGTTTTCTATAAGTTTTTCGTGTTTGTTTCTGAAGATTTCGATTGGTGTTTCGCTATGTGTTTTTCCTGGTGTGTTGCCTGGTGTTTTGCCTGGTGTGTTGTCTGGTGTGTTGCCTGGTGCGTTGCCTATGAAATAGAAGTGGTGTGGCACAAATTCGTTGATATACTGATCAAGGAAGAAAAAAATAAATTTACTATAGCTTTTGCTTAAAGGAAATTTCTCAAAACAAGTTCGATATGATTTTACAATTACCAAAAAGTGTTCATAAGCTTGTGTTGCAGTATGATATGTAAGCATAAGTGGTTAAATTTTGTGATCAAACACTATATTTTCTTTCTTTTATGTTTTAAAGTTATTGTATCTTCGTTCCATTGAACGAGAGGTGCTCTAACAAATCTAATTTAGAAAAAAGTAAAAAAAAAATGTAAAAGAATAAAATATTAGACATATGATTGTAATTGTATATACCTGAAACCATTTAATATCCCACATCATTTGGAAGGCAGAACCAACAATCTGCCAAGGTTTATCATTAACTAATACATCAGCAGCCAAATGCAATATAGTATTCTCATTTTCATCAACTGCAAGTACCAAATCATTCCAAACATTTCGGTTTACACGCTTCTTCAAAGTATCAACAACAACTGGTTGCCTATACTTCACTGCAACATGCAACACATTTTCTTTCTTTGAGTTTGTGTTATGTATAGCACTTGGTATTTTAATTAAAATTTCATTCACCATTTCAACTATTCCATTTCTAGCTGCTAACAACAAGGGTGTATCTTTTTTATGAATTTCAATTTCAGATTTTGTTGCTTGTCTTTTATCAATTTCAGTTTCAGATTTTGTTGCTTCTGTTTTATCAGTATCAGTTTCAGATTTTGTTGCTTGTTTCAGATTTTTTATATTGTAAATGTCAGGATCAATTTCTTTGTCAGTTGGTCTACCACCACTTCCTGTGAATGATTCATAAGGTTTTTTCATTAACGCCTTCAATAATTGACTACTCCGTTCATGCTTCTTCTTTGCATTCTTCACATGATTTATCCCTTAAAACAGGAACATTAATTGAATCAGGACCAATTAATAATTATTAAATAATCTTGTTAAATTACTATCCAATTAATAAATATTTAATGACTCACTATCAAGTAGTGTGTTTTTAATTCATTAAATTAAACCCTTGTAGATATTTATATAAATTAATTTCACAAAAGTGACATCATAACAAAATTTCCAATGCCAATAAAAAATAATGTGATAGAAATAACATTATACAAAACATATATGTACATACCTACTCTTGAAAGGCCAAGATTATACGCAGACTTAACAAATTGTTGAAAAGTTTCATAATTTGGTCTATGATGGTCATTTGATGGATTTTCAACGTCAGGATTTTCAACGTCCAACTGTTTCTTCTTTTTTAAAATCTTCGTTACTGACAAAAGATTTAACAAATATATTTTTGAAATTATCACCGTAAAAATATTTTAACCATTAATTAGTAATGTAATCCCATATTTATTGAAAAATTAAGTTAGTAAATTACAACTATAATACATACTGATCCACTTGTTTGAATCCTCAATCACAATTGAAGTATACTGCAGACTCATTGGATTTAAAGATAAAAAAATTTAATTAAATCTAATGACTATGCAACAAAAAGGCAAAAAGGCCATATAAGTTATGACATAAGTTAATTCTTTCTTTTGCCATGCTTAAGTTATAATATTCCTTTTGGAGAACCAATAATAATATATATAATGTTGTATCCGTGAAGACACATTGAAGCATATATGTTAGTAAATGTTAAGTATTAAAGTAAAAAAAAAATTATAAAGGAAAAAATAAGAAAGACTAATTGCATGAGATTCCATATAACATACCAATTTTTAAAATTATCACCCTAAAAATATTTTAACCAGTAATTAGTAATGTAATCCCATATTTATTGAAAAATTAAGTTAATAAATTACAATTATAATACATACAGATTCACTTGTTTGAATGAAGTATAATAATGTAAACTCATTGGATTTAAAGATAAAAAAATTTAATTAAATCTAATGACTATGCAACATGCCTAATTGTATAGAGGATCAAATCTCAAATACCTAATTAAGATTACAAAAAGCCCATAAAAGATTATAACATAAGCTAATTCCTTCTTTTGACATGCTTAAGTTATAGTATTCCTTTTGGAGAACCAATAATAATATATATAATGTTGTATCCGTGAAGACATATATGTTAGTAAATGTTAAGTATCAAAGTAAAAATAAATAAAAGTATAAAGGAAAACATAAGAAAGACTAATTGCATGGGATTCCATATGACATACCAATATTGTCGATGGCACGTAACCATACTTTTCAAATAAGACCTCGTTATTGTTTCAGCATCCGGTGGTTCCACAAGAATGCCTTAATTAGCAACAAACACAAATACTCAAAACACATATACAATGTATTTTAATTTTAATTATAAAATTAAATATACTTTTTGTATCTATAAAATACATACATTTTAAGTTTATTCCATACATAAATTTTAATCAATTTTAGTTACTATTTTAATTTTTATAAAAATTGAGTGCTTTTAGTCCCTATAAAAATAAAATATAAATTAAAAATAGATAAATTTTTTTTGCAAGAACTAGATTTAAAAAATCATAAATTTTGATGAGACTAAAAATATATTTAATCTTTAATTATATAATGAGGTTACTTACAGTACTGGTATATGATTCGCTGATACCATGAAAGGTTGCTTGAACTTTTGAAGGCTGAAGGTCTACTGGCAAGGACTATGAGAGGAGTAGATCCTTTTTCGTTGCAATATGCGCTCAGGAAATCATAGTAATGTACTATTATCGCAGCCAAATCTGTTCCAAAAATATATGTATTCAATTATAGCACAAATAAATGTATAATGTGAGAGAGAGAGAGTAAATTGTTTTTTTGTTTTATTGAACAAAAGAATAATATAATTAAAAAAGAATACAAATAAACCAAATACAAATAAGGTCTAAACAACACTAAATAAGGAAAAAATAAAACAGAGCAACCATCCCTAATATGGAAGAAGAGACTTACTATACCATAAGTTAAATTTTTTATATTCATATTTCACATTAAATTTTTACAGTAATATAGAATTATTTTAGTTAAAGAGTAATAGTATTCATAAAGTATATATAAGTTTTTTTTTAAAGGGTAGTGAAGGTTAATTGTTAATAATTAGTTTGTGTCACACATACTCGTGACCTCTTTATTACTATGATAACTATATTTCTCTCACAAATCATCAAAACAGCTTATATATATATATATATAAAAGTTAATTCAAGTTAAATAGGCATTATATACCACATATTCTAACAAATTCCTTTGTTGCTGCCAAGTGTAATGGTGTGTCTCCTTTCTTATTTTTCATTTCCAATGCCTCAACCTTACCATCAATATAATGCTCTTTATGCGTCAAAATTGCATTCAAAAGCTCTTTAACGACGTTTTCTTCGTTTAAATTGATCGCTACGTGCAGAGCTGTGCCATCTAATGTAGTAAAAGTTGTTTTGTGTAAGTACGAAAATTGGTAGTACATCTTGATCACCATATTCCATGTACCTTCCCATGCGTATTTCTCTAAAGAATTATTTACTTGTTCTTTTGAAAGGTTTTGAAATATGTTGTCACTGTCACCAAACGTCAAAGGTGTCATAGTGACAAAAATGAAGTTTTTTTTCAAATGGGATAATTGATTTGTAGAAATAATGTTACTAGATAGCTAGATTAATTTTGTTTATGCTCCTAAATGTTCATTAGCATTCATCAATTGGGGCTATTTTATAACCATAGAATTTGATGCTTCAACATCCATGTGAATCTTTTGATGAAACTTTATTTAGATGACAAGGGAAGAATAAAATTGAGAGAGTGAATAGTAATTGATATATGATGACATATATCTTCCAGACTATATATTAATTGATTTATTAATTGGAAGTGTGTAGCTAAAGAATTATGAGAGGAAAGAATTCTTTACTTTGCTTGTTAATTTCAATTTGGTATTATATCGTGTAAAATGTTTTTCCGTTGTCTTCTTCCTTTTTATGAACTATTAATTTGTAGTTGTCTTTACATTTTTCGAGCTTTTTTATTGTGATCACACAAAGAAACAGACAAATTCCACATTGTTAGATTCTAACATTATATTTTAATTTGAATTAGAAATCTCGCAGTTGTGCATATTACTTTATGTGATATATATTATTTCGTCTACAAAAAAAAAATAGAAACAGACAAAATCCTATTAAAATTAATATAATCTCAATAAATATTAAAACCAATTGACTTTGTTGTCAATTGTATTATACAAAATCAATTACATTAATTCACTAAATAAATTTATATCTTAAAGTGTCTAAAAATAATTGGTTTATTAATTGGAGGTGTGTAGCTAAAGAATTGAGAGGAAACAAATCTTTACTTTGCTTGTTAATTTCAATTTGGTATTATACCGTGTAAAACATTTTTCCGTTGTCTTCTTCCTTTTTATGACCTATTGATTTGTAGTTGTCTTTACATTTTTCAAGTTTTTCTATTGTGATGACACAAAGAAATAGACAAATTCCTCATTGTTAGATTCTAACATTATATTTTGATTTGAATTCGAAATATCGAAGTTGTATATATTACTTTATGTGATATATATTATTTCGTCTACATACAAAAAAAAAATAAAAACAAAAAAAATCCTATTAAAATTAATATCGTCTCAATAAATATTAAAATCAATTGACTTTATTATCAATTGTATTATACAAAATCAATTACGTTAATTCAATAAATAATTTTATATCTTAAAGTGTCTAAAAATAATTCTTTAATAAAAAAGTTAGTAATTTTACTAAAATATTATAGGTTTAATTTGTATACATTGTCAGTGAAAATGGTTTTACACATTCGGAAAATCATAATTTTATAAGTGGTTATTACAAATGTCAAACATTACTAATAATCAAATCATTGCAATTGATTGAAAAATTAAAAACTCTTTACACTGATGGTGTATATAAATTAAATTCAAATACTATTATAAACTTTGAAAGACTTCTATTAAAATTTGCCTCAAACATTTGTATGTGTTATGTCAGGCCCTAAGAGTGCCAAAGAGTATATACATAACCAAATGACATTATTCTCATATTATTTTTAATTTCTTTTGTAGAAAACAACATTTTGTTCTTATAAAAAAACATCATTTTTTTAGACTTTTCTCTTTCTAGAGCACATTTGAGGTAAAGAAAAATTACTGAAAACTCATTTTTAGTCCCTAAAAAAATTGTTAAATTCAAATTCAGTTTCTCAAAAAAATAAAGGTAATTTTTAATTATTGAGAAAATTAAATCAGAATAATTTAGTATCTACTATTTTTACATTTTGTTTGATTGGTGAAGAAAAAACAAAGGAAAGAAAATAAAGTCAAAAGAAGAGAAAAAAATAATAATTTGATTGTTTAGTAGTTAGGTATAAGAGAAAATTAAAAAAAAATGATAGAAAAAATATTCATTAATGTCTTTAAGAAAAAAAAATAGATATGATAAAAATAATAAAAATAAAATTTTTATTACAATCAATAAAAAATTATAAAATATAAAAATAAAAATAACTATATAAATAATGAAAACAAGAAATTTTTTACCCTGTAAAAATATTCCTTTTTAAAAAAAAGTACATGATCATTTTAACTTGCTAATTAGTATTTTTTTTAAAAATTGTGAATAAGAAGATGTGAGACTTAGAGTGGATCATAACACAAAATGCTAGCCAGTTATAAAGTATTTATGTAAATAATAAAAACAATTCTTTCAATATTTTCATTGTTTAAGAAAATACTTCATTTAAAAAATCTCTTATTTTCTTTTATTTTCATGTTAACAAGTAAAATTAATATAAATTTTAAATAAAAAAAAATATATTTTTACAAAATAAACGGACTCTAAAATTCCAAAAACTAAAATAGATCACATCATGACTAATTCAAATTAAATTGCAAATCTAAATTAAAAGATTTAATCCAGGTATGCGTTGTCACATCACCTTAAAATTTTTTAGCTCGTTATTTAACTCACACATCAATAAAAAATGTTTAAAATTCAATGGTGAAAAAAATTTCAAAATTTTTAAAATCAGTGACTATATTCTCGAATATAAAAATTAGGGGTGAATTTCCAAATAAACGAAAATTGGCGGACTGGATTTTACATTAATTTATTATGTGTTATATCAAAAAATAATTAATTTCTTATTTGTTTTTATTTTATTTTTATAATGTTAATATGTAGTATATTACACATTATATACGTTCATATAATTTTTTTAGTGTTATTTAGACAAAGTTTGTAATATTATTTGATATTACATAATATGTAATTATGCGTCAATAAAAATTTAATAAAATAATTTAATTCAAACTTCACTTAATCAAATGAAATGGAATTTTTTTTGGCAAAGCAATTCAAACAAAATTGCATACTATAAAAACTAATCCAAACTGAATTTTGAACATACTTTTTTTTCCAGCACAATATATAGAGGTATAAGGCGTATTTTAATATGATATTTTATAAGATTGATAATAGTATTTTAATAAAATTATTAAATTTTTATTTATTTTTTATACTTTAGAATATAAAATTATTTTCAGACAAATTTTTATTAGTTTTAGTTCTAAAACTATTAAAATAATCCCTTTTTATTAAGTAAAAACAAATTTTAGAGGTTTTTAGTAAATAAAAATATCATTTTTTTTGAAAGGCTTAAACCGATTGTAGATGGATATTTTTCTTTTAATTCATGTGTTTCACATACACCGGTTTTTATTAAAGCAATTTGTTATGAAATTGGTGAGAAAAACATTTAAAATATGACAGTTATTTCTACAGAAACAAAATCTCAAATTTTTGTTGAAGTTGTCAAAAATGATGGCACTTAGAATGTGGAAGTGCTTCCTCCAAACAAAAGGACTATTAAATACAAATGAGTGGATTAGATTAAATACTACTTACTACTTTGATAGATATATTGATTGGTTTTAAAGGTAAGACTTGTCATCTTAGTGAACATTTCTTATTGTTGATGATGTCAAGTGTTGGTAACTTCAACAAATGAATGCTCACAATACCTTTTTACATGGTAAGTGTAAGACCCTTAAATTTAAAATTAAATTCAGATTTAATTTTAAGTGTATTTGGGAATATTTGTAAAATATTCAATATATGTATGTTTTGTGTAAATATAAATATATATATTTGTTTTGGAGGTGGAATTAAAATTATTGGATAATGGATGAATTAATTTAATTTCGAGTAATTAAATTATCGGGCCGTTAATTAAGATATTTTAATGCAAATGTTGGGTGAGGTGGCGTAGATATTTGGTAAGAAAGAAACAATTCCTCTCTCCTCTGCTGTGTTAGTTGCATTTAAGTGGATATTTAAGTGAGAAGCTCTTCCTTCTTTCCTCTACGGCGCCAGTTCTGCTTTATTGTTTTCTTCTTCTTTGATATTTCTGAGTGTTGGTGAAGAAAAACAGTTTACTCAAAAGTCATCTTTCTTGAAAATCTGAGTGTCGAATCAGAAAGTTTCGAGTACGAAAGTTATTCCTCTGATCGTTACGGAGCTAAAGAACTAACTTTCGTAGCGGCGAACGCGAAACAGGAGTATCGTCGACTTTTTTCGCAGAAGCGTACGAGTTAAGGGAACGTAACTAAGGTAAGGGCACCTTCCAACTTCCTAGATTTGCATTTAGGGCTGTAAATGCATGTGTGATGAATGATTATTGGTTTATGTTTGTGAAAAACATTGTATTCTGTTTTGGAAATCAAACTGTTTTGATGTTCCTGCTGTTTTCAGTGAAGGAACTGATTGTGTTGTTGTGTTGATGATGTATTGTCTGTGGTGTTGGGTAAGAAATCATTTTGTTGTGTTTTGAATGATGATTTGGTGGGTGTTGTATTGGAGATGATCCAAATGCTTGAGTTAGTTTGTGTGGGACTGTTTTGTGGTTGACTTTCTGGTTTTAGTGATTATATGTTTTTGCTGTGTTTTGTTAAACAATCTGGTGTTGATGGTGATTTCAAAAGAAAAGGGATTTAAAATGGTGGGATTGTTTTTCTTAAAAATCTGTTGTTGATGTTTAATGAAAAATGTCTGAGTTGTGAGGTTTATAAAGATTGGAAATTATGATCTAGGGTTTTGGTTGGTTTTTCAAAGGAAAAGGTTTTGAAAATGTGTTGAAGTTTCAGGAAAATTTCACTGAATTCAAAGGTGTATTCGAATACGGCTTGAATGTATTCGAATACAGCCTACAAAGCTTCTGTTTCTTCAGATTTTCGAACTTGTATTCGACTACGACCCTCTGTAGTCGAATACAGTTTTGCCAATTTTGCTTCTGACTTAGTAGCTGTATTCGACTACGACCCTCTGTATTCGAATACAGATTTGCAATTTTTGCTTCTGTTTTAGCATCTGTATTCGACTACGACCCTATGTAGCCGAATACAGATTTGCAATTTTTGCCACTGACTTCGCATCTGTATTCGACTACGACAACCTTGTATTCGAATACAGAATGCTGATTTTTCACTATTTTAGCTGTTGTATTCGAATACAAGGGAGCTGTATTCGAATACAGATTCGTGTTTTTCAGAAATTCAAGTTTTAAACATTGTCTTATAAACCTTAAGTGTTGGGGTACCTTGGGGAAGGTTTGTGGTGAATAAAAATGGAATTTTTGTGATAGTTTGAAGGGGTGGTGATGAAGCTTTTGAAACTTTACTGAAGTTGTGGAAATTCTGACATTTGGACTGAGACAGCCTCCGTATTCGAATACAAGGAGTCTGTATTCGAATACAGGGTGTTGATTCTGCCCTGTTTGGCTTCTGTATTCGAATACAATGAAGCTGTTTTCGAATACAGATTCGTTTTTCCAGAGATTACAGTTTTAAAACACTGGTTCTGAATTCTGAGAGATTGGGAAAGACTTTTGATAATTAAGAGTGGAACCTTGAGGTAATGCGAAGTGATAATGTTTGCTTGAATGGTTAATCATTGATGTGTAGATGATGATATTGATTGTGTTGAAATGTTTTGAAAAATGATGAAAATGCATGAATTTTACTGATGTTGCATACTGTTTCCAGTGAAGTGAAACACTGCATACTCATGCATAGCATAGTCATGTGGTACCCGCGATGGGCCACAGAGTAATGCGCAACCACGTGCTGATCTGTGAGTGATTGCTGATCTGTGAGCGATTGCACTAGGTACTGATCTGTGAGCGATTGTACCTTGGTATATAAGTGCTGGTCTGTTGAGCGACTGCACTAGTACTGGACTGTGAGCGTCTGTACCCTGAAATGCGCAACCACGTGCTGATCTGTGAGCGATTGCACGAGTGCTGGTCTGTGAGCGACTGCACTAGGTACTGATCTGTGAGCGATTGTACCTTGGTATATAAGTGCTGGTCTGTTGAGCGACTGCACTGGTACTGGACTGTGAGGGTCTGTACCCTGAAATGCGCAACCACGTGCTGATCTGTGAGCGATTGCACGAGTGCTGGTCTGTGAGCGACTGCACTAGGTACTGATCTGTGAGCGATTGTACCTTGGTTTATGTCAAACGTGCTGGTCTGTGAGCGACTGCACGAGTGCTGGTCTGTGAGCGACTGCACGAGTGCTGGTCTGTGAGCGACTGCACTGGTGCTGATCTGTGAGCGATTGCACCCTGGTCTTGAGGGCCGTTAAAGTCTTACATTTGTAAAATGTGCTGGTCTGTTGAGCGACTGCACCTTGGTGAATCCAAGAGAATGTATACATGAGTATATACATATTGCATCGAGGTGATTGACCAGTGGGTCACGTTTTGGTTATATGATGATGGTTGAATATTGTTGTGTGTGTAAGTACTTATGAAATCTGGAATTTCTGATGAATTGGTGTGATTATTGAATTGATGTTTGTACTTACAACATGATTTTCATATTAAATTGGTTGCTGTTTGAAATGGTACAAATGTCATGTATTTTCAAAATTGAGCATCCTTATTTATCATCATTGTTTTATGATGTGCCATGAATATGTCTGATATTGCTGATATAAATGTTATGTGGTATTTGTTAATTTCGGTCGGTGACCCTTTACAATTATTGTGGAAAATTGGGCTTTGCCCTCAGATGTTAATCAAACCCGTACCCCCGACGGTCACACTAACGACAGGGAACGTCGTTAAGGTTCCTTGATCTTTACATTTTGGGCTACGTAAAGGGATGGACAGCCGGGTGAAGATAAGACTTGTGGATGAAGCGGTGGAGACCGTGCTACTATAGCTTAGTGTATGATCAGAGTAGACTTATGTATAGGGTTTTGAGCTCGTGGTTGTAAATGTTTATTTTGGGAATTATTGTAAAACTCTTCTGCACTCTGATAAATATTTTGGTGGATTGAGAATCCAGTTTTGATGTATCTTTATTTTAGTATATTATAAAGATCAATTTCCCACAAATATCTCATTCGATTAATTATGATGTTGTTGTTTTAATTACCTTACTATTTTGGATTACAAAGTCGAATGATATTTAATTTGAGTTGATTTTAATTCCCTTGAAAACGTAATTCTGAAAACTCTTTTATTTATCCATTCGTTTTTTAAAAAAAAAAATACACTCGCGCTATGTTTTAAACTCGGGGTGTTACAGTAAGCTTCATGAAGAAGCATATATGAAGCAACCCCTTATTGGAAGTCTAATCAAGTGTAATGTTTACACGAGTCTCTATACGGCTTAAAACAAATGTCTCACTATTGGCTTTTTTTTTGTTGGACTTATATATTCTCTCTTGTAATATGAATAGATCCGACCTAAAGGTGAAACTAATAAAAGAAGCATTTTATGACTCACTTAAAAAGTATGTTTACTCTATATGTTACGTAATTTATTACAAAAGCTTCATTTTTTTTTCCTGTGATTAGAGTGGTCTCGTATTAGCTGGCGAGTGGAATGAGTGATAGGTTGTTTATAGCTTATTTTTAACTTGGGTCACTCATCATGCACTTGTTCTAAACTTTTTTGCAAAAAAGTTTAGAAAAGTTATTTTCTCACTCTAAAGTCTTTTCAAACGTCATTAAATTTTGTTCGGATTAGTTAATCTAGAGGAACATGCATGTGTTGTAACTAGTGTGATACTCGTGTG
This sequence comes from Cicer cuneatum, assembly GCA_037974295.1. Lineage (NCBI taxonomy): Eukaryota > Viridiplantae > Streptophyta > Magnoliopsida > Fabales > Fabaceae > Cicer > Cicer cuneatum. The sequence continues at coordinate 61,680,987 of JBBPBO010000003.1, forward strand.
ACGCACAGATAAATTGATCTAAGAATTGTTATACAATAGATTATAACAAAATTGTTAATAAAATAAACATACCAATCAAATTTCATGCCGTCTCATTGTAAACACACTATTGACACAAATACAGAATATCATATATATAGAAGAAAAAAAATTATGATAATTATAGAGGGGTAGTTTTATACAGATTTATTTCATTAACCACCTAAATTATTTTATTAACAATTAAAATAAAAGTCATTAATCACTTATTTAACTTGTTATAAACTACTAAAATATAAAAGGAAAAAAGATTAATATTGTAAAGTTATTAATTTTTAAATGAAATACTGAAAAAGAAAAAAGTAATCATGTGTGCATTTTAAAAGATAAAGAATTTAAACAGAAAAAAAATAAAGAATAATTGAACTGTTAACAAAAAATTAAATAAGATAAAAGATATCTCATGGGTTTTTGCTTATACTAAAGAAATATTAAGCACATCATATGGGTGAAATGAAAAGAAAACAAAATCATACAAAAAAAAAAAATGTAAGTGACTAATTTTTTAGGAAGCAAAAAATTTAAGTGATGTGCTATTGGGGTTAGTTATGTTCTCTTATCATAATAGGAAATTTGAGGAGAGAGTAAGATTTGGTGTTTTGTTTTTTAATCGAGTAAACAAACACTGCACATGTCCAAATCCGATAAGAAAACAACACCTTTAAAACAAACACATTAACTTTGTCCTATATGCACCATAAAAATTCAATTCCTTCCTTTTTTTTTAATAGCAAATAATCAATTTCCTTGACAATCTAAAATAAACATCCACAATACTTGGTATGTTACACCAACTCATTAATTCCAAATATACCTGAAATATTAATCAAAGTGAATATACATATACTATATCAATGTACTATTAATGAAGCATTCCATTTCTAACCTATTCTTTAGAAGCTCAAGTCATTCTGTACAAGGAAGCATGTGACTGTGAATAATTAAGACCAGACAAAATACAAATACACCTTTCCCGAATTTTCTCTAATACACGGATGTGGTTATTTGGGAGGTGCATGCAGTTTCTAAGCTCCTTCCTAGAAATTACATTCATATCATATATGATCCCAAAGTATAGGTCACAAAGGAAAATTAAATTTGAGAATAGATAGAATTTAAAAAGTGGCAACTAGTGTTGTTCCGGTCAAATTTTCAAGAGGAGAAATAAGCCACCAAATGGGTCCAAACTTACACAAGTGAATAGACAATTCAACTACGGAACTAAAAGAATTCATGGTTGTGATCTGTATTAAAAGTAATTTAAAAAAGATTGTATAAAACATCTTATTAAAATATTAAAAAATTAGATTAAAATCATGAACCTGAATCCTTTAATCTCTATAGTCGGCTTTACGGTTAAGCCAATTGTAGATAGTTAGATTAAGATATATAAAATTTATCTCTCTTAATCTAATCAATCACTTTAACTGTAACTATCTTAAAGGTCACAATAAAATAGTTTGTGATTTATCGGTAGTATAAAAATTTATAAATTTGGACTCACTGCTTTGCAGTAGACTGTAGAGTCGTTTGATTAAGATTAAATGACTCTTGCACCGTACAACGGTTGTAGACGATCTATATACAAATTTTATGTATTTAGTTCATTTTTGTTGCATCAGATTATAGAATCGTTTGACTAAGAGAGATAACTTTCCTCTCTCTTAATCAAACAACTCTAAGTGACAACAATGGGGGAATTAAGGAGTTGAGTGATAAAGAGGTTGCGGGTTCGATCTCGACCCACAACAAGTATTACAAATATTAATTACTAATATTGGCATTTGAAAAAAAAATAATCAAATGGATCTAAGTATGTTGAACCGTTAATTGGTTATAGCACAAACTTTATACCATTAGTGGATCAAAATAAAACTGTTCAAATATATTCAAGCAAATTTTGAACAAGTTTTTTGTGTTGTCTATTTTTAGTGTTTGGTCCTCATGTCTTGGACTATAAATACCACACTACCAAACTCAAACATGCACAAAGCAAAAGAGCAAGAGCAAGATAGAAATAGATCTATTTACTTTTAAGTTTAAGAGATGAAGAACTTCTCAGTTATCAGCTTGAAGAGACTCAATGGTGAGGAGAGAAATGATACCATGGAGAAAATAAAAGATGCTTGTGAGAGTTGGGGATTCTTTGAGGTACTTTCAAGAACACAAGACAAAACATTTTACTACAACTTTTATTTATACAATACATTCCCCTCCAAATATTTGTTCATGTTATATAACTTTTTTTATTGTTTACTTTCAAAACTCTAGCTTGTTATTCATGGCATACCCTATGACCTTATGGACACATTGGAGAGGTTAGCCAAAGAGCACTACAGAAAATGCATAGAACAGAGGTTCAAGGAATTGGTATCAAGCAAAGGCCTAGAGGCTGTACAAATTGAGGTCAAAGACATGGATTGGGATACCACCTTCCATGTTCGCCACCTCCCTGAATCAAACATTTCAGAGATCCCAGATCTCAGTGATGAATATAGGTTAAACAATACAAACATTATGGTATCACACATTGCATGACATATAGTAATATTTTACATAGATACTACTTAGCACAAAATCACTAATAATTGACACAAAATTTAGCCCAAGATTTTCAATTGCATTAATGGATATAGATAGATTTCATATAGGAGCAGAATTTAAGTTTAAGTTGGGAGTTACTTTTCTCACCCTTTATTCCCTTAAATCACTTCCAATGTACACAAAAAAACATAGTTTTTTGTCTTTTGGATGTGTACTTCAAAACAAAATCATAGTTTTTTCCATTTGGATGTGGACTTCATAATCATATGTGGTTTTTTTAGAAATATGAGATGAATAAAATCATTTCCTTTAAGTTTGAGCATATTGCTCCAAATATGATTTTTGTTTGTTTAGAGTATCTACACATCACTAAAAGATGACTTGAAGATATATATATATATATATATATATATATATATATATATATATATATATATATATATATATCTTCACTAGGATTCTAAATCTCTTATCGTGATTATGAAGCAGGATGGTGATGAAGGAATTTGCTTTGAAGCTAGAGAAACTAGCATAAGAGCTTTTGGATTTGTTATGTGCGAATCTTGGACTAGAGAAAGGGTACCTCAAAAAGGCCTTCTATGGATCAAGAGGACCAATTTTGGCACCAAGGTAGCCAACTACCCTCGATGCCTTAACCCAGAGCTGGTTAAGGGTCTTCGTGCTCACACAGATGCCAGCAGAATCATCCTTCTCTTCCAATATAACAAGGTCAGTGGCCTACAGCTGCTCAAAGATGGGCAATGGGTGGATGTTCCCCCAATGCATCACTCCATTGTTGTCAACCTTGGTGACCAACTTGAGGTAAATTCATTTTCATTCTCAAGCTTAACAAATTTTTCATATTAGTCTTTATATATTAAAGAAACACAAATAAAGGACCTCAACTTAATTTTCATAGGTTACTTTAAGAAACTAAATCCTCTACCGTCAACGGTAATATAAGGTCAGTTGTAGAGGATCTAACATGGGTACTTTATCCCTTGGAAGAGGATTAATGGATTTGAATCCTGCAGCGTGTTGCACTATGCAGCCATCGTAGAGGATCCAAAATAAGATTTGACATAAGTCATATATTAATGTGACCATAAAAATTAGACATTAATATGAAAAATATTCTAATGTTAGACATTAAAATGGGTACTAGCCACTAAGTATTTTGTTGAGACAAAAATCTCATTCTTATATTTTAATGATCAACAAAATCAAATTTATTAATCTGTTAATTATGATTCTAATCATAAAACATTTAACGTGTTTTCTTGAGTGTTTTTAATCTAAGATATGTTTCAAATACAACAAGTCAAGAGAAGAATCATAAGAATCTAAACTGCCCTGACAAAATCAAGAAACAACATAAACCAAGAATGTTGCATCTCTGTCAAGAACGATCTTTAACTCTTCAAATATACAAATCCTTCAAAGGAACAACATATGATCAAACTTTCATAAAAGAAGACATGTAAAAGATCATAATTAAGTAATAGAATCTGAACAAGCAAGGAAGCTGTGATCAGAATCTGTAACATGCAAATCAGAACCTTCACACGAGAATTATGTTACAACAAAATCTCAATTAATTGTTTTGATGTAAACAAACAAAGATTAATTAAATACTCTAATTATGAATCTAAATAATGTGTTATTTAACAAGTACTTTTGAGTTTGATAATCTAAGATAGGTACTAAGCAAAAGCAAGCAAAATCAGTTTAAGAAAAAATCAAAAAATGAACCGCCAGAAACCAGAACGTTCTTGAAATTTTCTGGAAAACCAAGAACGTTGTCTACCTTTTTCATTTCATCAAGAAAGTTCAAGTAACCTTTTAATGCAAGGAAAGATCCTGCAATTTTCGAATAAACTTCCAGTACATCTACAAGGAATGTACAACTTTCATATCAGCAAAAGAAGTACTTCAAAAGATCAAAGGAGAGGAGATCTGAATCAAGATAAAATGATAGAATCATTCAAGATCAATCATTCTCTATGTTCAAGAACATTGTCCAGCTTCTGTTGTACAAACCAAGAACGTTCCTGAAACTGAAACTTCAGCATGACTTTAAGACATAAATTCTCGTGATACAAAGACCCTCAAACACTGTATAAATCAAATGACAGAGAATACATAAGACTAGAAAGTCCAGCAGTAAAAAAGGAGAAACGCTTTAGTCAAAAGTCTTGCTTTGAAAGTCTAATTATTTTAATCTGATCTTTGACCAAGGGAACCTCTCCAACGGTCATATTAAGTTGTCATGGACCTCCTCAAAAGTCTATAAAAGGAACTCCAAAGCTTAATGAAAATCATGACATTCAAGTGCTAAGATAAATCATCAATCACTTACATTCATACTTGAAAGTATCACAAAAGAAATCAGTAACATTCATTCACGAATTCATTGTTATTAGATTATTGAAATCTCATGTAAAGAATCTAAACCTCAAACAAGTGTTGAGATTAATTAGATTTTTTTAAACACTCTACATTATTGTGTAAACTCAAGACTATAAGAGCTATTTATAGCTTGAGTAGTTTGATAGAAAATCCTTTTAAGGTTAAAAGGTGAAGTTTACAATCCTATCAAGATTGATAGGTGACCTGATTAAACTCCTTTCTGGGTAGAAAGGATTGTAGTTTGTAACATATCAAGGTTGATCTGAGCTAGGTGGTGTAAAACTAAAAAGGTTCTTCGTTTTGAACACTTAGTGGAAAATCTCAAAGTTGTGAGGCATGGACGTAGTCCGAGTTAGGTGAATCAGGATATATCGTTGTGTGATATTTCTTCCCTATCTCTATTTACTTTCAGTCTTTCATTTATTGAAGTTAAATAGACAAATCGATTTCTGTTTTTAACTAACCAAGAACATTCTCCGTTTTTTGTTTCCAGAACCAAGAACGTTCTCCGTTTTCTTTTTTTTCAACCAAGATTAATCTTGAGTTATTTTCTTAAAGTTTTAAAGTGGCATTTCTACTTCAAAATCAACATCAAAAGTAACAAGTTGCTAGCTCAAATAATTAAGGATTACTATAAAGCAAGCACAAGACTGAACAAAAGGAGGAATTGCATCACTAAAAGATGTGATGAAAGTCTGATGCATAGAACAGAAGTAGAAGAACTGACAGAAATCAGAAAAATTCCAAAAATAGAACGAAAGAATGTTCTGAAGATCAGCAGGAACAATCTTCGTTTAATTGTGTCACATTCCTATAAACTCATAGCCTTTACAGCTTGTTTTCAAATGGCTATGTGAGCTGGAAAAGGCCCTCAGATGCCTATAAAAGGAACTCTAAGGCAAGGGAAACATCATCAGATTCAAGTGCAATCAATCTCCATTAAAAACATCATTCTTGAGTATCATAAGTTCAAAAACAACAAGCTAAGCTTCAATTTTCTGTTATTAGATTCAAAGATCAAGCTCCATAATCTGATTGCTCGAAACAAAAAATCAAACAAGTGTTGAGTAACTATTGATCAAATCAAACTCTTCTCATATCACGTTTAAAACTCAAACACTATAGAGGTAGACATAGTGTGCAGAAAATTATAAAATCCTTGTGTGTAAAAAGGATAAGTGTAAATACTCTTCCAAGTGTTGGGGAGTAATCTGTGAAATATCTTTCAAGGTGAAAGACAATCTGTTGTAATAGATCAAGGTTAATCATTTGTGGGAAAAACAAGAACAATCTTGTTTTAACCATATTAGTGAAAAAGCTCACAAGATTGTGAGGACTGAACGTATCCCACGTTGGGTGAACTAGAATATATCGCTGTGTGAATTCTCTTAATTTTAATTATCACGTGCACATCACTAATCACACATTAAAGTTTTTATTTCTTCTAACAAAGAACGATATGCTTCTGTTATTTATGAAATCAAGATCAATCTTGAGTTTTAAAGTTCATTGTAGAAATTTTTAAGTCATCACAATTCAACCCGCCCCCCTTCTTGTGATCAACATTGTCATTTCATATTTACTCTTCAATATTTCTTGCAGACATTTTCACAAAAAGGTTAAGTGCAAAAAACATGAAACTTTATCTAACATTATATTGTAAACACAGGTAATAACAAATGGCAAGTATAAGAGTGTGGAGCACCGTGCGATAGCACAAACTAATGGAACAGGAATGTCAATAGCATCATTCTACAACACTGGAAGTGATGCTATCATCTACCCTGCTCCAGAATTGTTGGAAAAAGAAGCATAGGAGAAAAACATAGTTTACCCAAAATTTGTGTTTGAAGACTACATGAAGCTTTATGCTGGTTTGAAATTTCATGCTAAGGAACCAAGATTTGAAGCCCCGCAAGCTTGAAATGTAAATCTGGGTTTAATGGGTCTAATTGCAATTGTTTAAATTTAAACAAGTAAAGAATAATAAAATTGGATTCTGTACCCCCAATTAAACCTATACCCCGTCATTTAAAAAATTTATACTTGAATTTATTAAAATATCCTTAGTCTTACTGTAAAAACAAAAAAATTTAATCATACCCCCACAATCTGAATTTTCCGTAAAAAAGTAAATTTTTTCTCAGAAATCTCTTTACCGGAAATTTTGTTCCTGAAATTTCTAGTAGTTGTTTTTTAATACCGGAAATTTGAAATTTCCGGTGAAACTCTGGGAAATTTCATTCCTTATTGAAATTTCCGGTATTGAAGAACAACTACCGAAAATTTGAAATTTTGAGTGAAACTCCTGGAAATTTCATTCCATACTGAAATTTTCGAACCAGTGTTTTTTTTTTAATTTTGTTATTTTTTTTACATCTTTTTTAATTTTTTATTTTATTTTTTCATTCAATTTTTTCCAGTGAGGATCAGAGGAGCTAAAAACACCATTGAACATTCTCAAGGTCGACCTCCTACATAATCTAATAGAAGAGTTGTCATTCAGAAAAGGAGAAAAAGGAATGAAGAGATGCAACAGGAGGATTATAATATTCAGCCTGAGTTTGAGCAAAAGGATCCTATGTTTAATGATCAACAGGATCACCAGCACCAGGATAATGTGCATCACCATTAGTAGCCTTAACAACCTTTATTTTTTGGAGGTCTTTACGATCATTCCGTCCTTAAGGACTACGAGCACCACATTGCAGTTAAAGTGTAGAATGGACATGTTAGTAAATAATATATTTTAATACATATTATAATATAGCATAATATGTATATTTTAATATATTTAAAGTATAGTTTATTACAATGCTGATTTTAGGAACTCAAATGCAGGATACGTATAGTTTAGTTTATACAATGCTGATTATAGTATAATATATATGTATACTTTAATATATTTATAGTATAATTCATTAGAGTTATTGAATTAATTGTATATTTATATTATAATTTATTGTGTGTTATTTTAATTAAACAGGATAGACGTGCCTTGAAAATTGTTTCAAACGGCAAAAAGCAAGATAAATTCATTGAAATCAAATATGTATTCCATGCTTAAATAGATCATTGGATTACTATATATGGGTTACGTCCTATGCAACGATGTAGTTTGCAGATGATTGACGGTAATCTGATACCTGCTTTTGATGAGAGATGGTACGCAAAGACTAGCTCATTTCACCTGTCATTTGGTGAAATAACTATTACTCTTGATGATGCTAGAGGTCTTTTGGGCATCTCATGTTATGGAGAGTTTTTCACACCTCCTGCTAATGTGAATGAAGATTTGGTCATTGATGCTGCCATTGAGTTATTAGTGAATGTGCAAACACGAGAAGGGAGGTTGAATTGTGTTTGCCAAACTTTAATACTTTTTGCTAATTTGATGAGAGTTGGTATGAATTACTTGAATAATGAGCAATCAGATTAAATAGCAGCGGATAATAAAAGCATAAATATTGAACACATCGATTTATCTTGGTTCACCATTAACTAGGCTACATCCAGTTCCTTCCTCCAGAAGGCTTTTTTCACTAATTCAAACACCTTTGAATTACAACATCACTGACCCTTCAAGCCAGTCTTCCCAAACAGTCTGACAACCCCAGACTTTTGAGGAACTTCACAATCTTAAACCTACAAGCTAAGTCTTCTTCTAACAACCTGACAACCCCAGATTTTAGAAGAAACTTCAACACTATAGGATTTTATACAAGGAATCGAAAACTGAGTAGTTGCTTCTGGAATTCTAATACTAATATTCTTCACACTTTAAGAAAAGAACACTTAGAAAATATTTCTCTTTTAAACAAGTGTTTCTCTCTTTTGAAATCTCAGAATACTTTGGAATTTATGCTTGAGTTCTTCTATTTTTCAATCATTTATTCTTCAGCCTTAAGCCTCTATTTATAGTTGAAATTAGGGCTTCACTTTGGTCCTTTGCTAAATTTTTGGAGTGTATTTCGTTCAGATTCTGTTTTGAAAATACTTCAGCTAGGTTCTGTTTCTGGAGTGTATTTCGTTCAGATTCTGTTTTGAAAATACTTCAGCTAGATTCTGTTTCTTTTAACTTTTGAATCTTATCTTTTTCTCAAGTCTTTGACCAAGTCTTTTGCAGAAAATCTTCTTCTAATTTCAATCAGGTCTTTGTCAATTCTTGAATCAAATATTTCTAAGTGTTTCGATCGATTCTTCTTTCATCCTCTGATGGGATATCTTCTGATTTTTGCATCTTATGAAATCTTCTGATTTTTGTCTCTGATGATATCTTCTGGTGATATCCTCTGATAACATCCTCTGGTGACATCCTCTGGTGATATCCTCTGGAGGTATCCTCTGGTGGTATCCTCTAGTGGTATCCCATGGTGACGTCATCCTCTGATTTTTCATATCCTCTGATTTTTCATTCATCTTTTAAGTCAATGTATGCTTTTCATAAAATACTTTTGTTAACATCAAAACTTTAAGTGAAAGAACCAACTTGGTTCCAACAATTAGGAGCTAATCATGATGAAGCTCTGGTTGAAACTAGGATCAATAGAGATGCTTCATATAGTTTTGAGTGGTTGAAAGCTATATTTTTTAAGAAACTTCGTGAAGGACGATACGACTGTGCAACAAGGGCATACCTACTTCATTTGATAGGGTGTACCATACTGGCTGATAAAAGTTTTACCCTTGTATCTGCAAAATATTTGTTTCTTTTTCAAGACCTTGATACTTGTGGTAAATGGGCATAGGGACCAACTGCTCTTGTGTAGGATATTTACCTATATTCCATGTACTATTATATTATTTTATATACTTGTTATATTGTTATTTGTTACTCGTTGTACGTAATATAGATGTTGAATGGAGCATGTAAAAGAACTTTGTACGATCCCTTCGTACTAGATTGCATCCAGCTGCATATTCACACGAGTCTGTTGAAGGATACATTCAGTGGTACTATAGGATATCTCATCCTCAAATGATCCCTTACGTTGCTGTAGAACCTCCATGCTTTGATGTTCCTAGTCATGATGCTAGTCGTAGTTATGATGCTGGTGCTGGTCCTAGTTATGATGTTGGTCGTAGTTATGATGCTGGTGCTGGTCCTAGTTATGATGCTGGTGCTGGTTCTAGTCATGATGTTGGTCTCGATACTACTCATGGTGAATGGTATACACGGTGACAACTAATAAGTGGTCATATACAGCAGAGTTTAGATTTACATGGGCTAGATGTTGTCGTAGTTATGCTGCTGCTGCTGGTCCTAGTTATGATGCTGGTACTGGTTCTAGTCATGATGTTGGTCTCGATACTACTCATGGTGAATGGTATACATGGTGACAACTAATAAGTGGTCATATACAGCAGAGTTTAGATTTACATGGGCTAGATATTGAGGATGAGATACATATCTTATTAGAGAAAGCTTTATAAATATCTGGAGGAGGGGATTATCAGTAGTACTATAGTTGTCTTATTTTATTATTCAGACTTTATTATTTAGACTTTATTGTTTAAACTTTTTTATTTATATTTATTATTCAAACTTTGCTTTATTATCTTGATTGACTTATTATTCAGACTTTGCTTTATTGCTTTAGACTTATTTTGTTAAAAGTTGAAATGATTTAATCTTTTTGTATATTATGTGAATGAATTTTGTTACCAAAAGAAATGTGAATTGTAGAGGAAACAAACTAACTAATTGAAAACTGCATATATATATGAAATAAAATTTTAAATCAAAAGTGTCAATCATCTGCCAAAGATATATAATCTGATATATGTTCTAAATCTAATCTAATGAACCCCAATGTTGTAAACTTCTGCATAAGCTATAGCCCATGATGTAGACTCATCACTGCGATGCTTCTTCCAATGCCATCCAAGTGGAGGCAACAGACAAGCTGATTTCAATTTAACTTTGAACTCAATGAGTTTCATTGACAAAACCAATGCTGATAATACGATCACATGATAGGTCTTCATTGTGTGCACCTCTCAATGGGAAAAAAGTCAAAGAAAATTTTTTCCCAATGTCACAAGAACGAGATTATATCATGTTGCCATCACGTAACCCATATCTGGAATGCTCATCCACTTCTCGTTGGGTTGGTTTCCCAAATCAGTTACAAGTAAAGAGTTTGTCACTTCTTGCAAACGTTCCTTGAATAATGCAACATATAAATCAAGTTTGGACTTAATCTCTATATACAACTGTCTGAAGGTGCAAACACGAGAAGGGGGATTGAATTGTGTTTGCCAAAGTAGAAAACTTTTTGCTGATTTGATGAAGGCCGGTTGATTTTTATGAATTATTTGGATAAGAAGCAATAAAATTCAGACGCAACAAAAAATGAAAGCATAAATATTTGGACAAATAGATTTATCATAGTTCACCACTAACTTGGCTACATCTAGTCCCCTCATTCAGAAGGCTTTCATTCACTAATTCAAATACCTTGAATTACAAAACACCTGACCCTCCAAGATAGTCTTGCCAAACAGTCTGACAACCCCAGACTTTTAAGGAACAACACCACCTTGACCCTACAAGCCAAATTTTCTCCTAACAAAACCGACAACCCCAGATTGAAGAAGGAACTTAACCACTATCAGGTTGGATACAAAAGATTGGAACTTGAGTAGTTGCTTCTAACAAAGCTGATAATAATAATAACTCTCACACTCTAAGAAAAGAACAATCAGAAAATATTTCTCCTTCGAACAAGTGTTTCTCTCTTTGAACTCTAAGATGAATTTGGAATTTGGGCTTGAGTTCTTCTACTCTCTTTTAATTTTCGATGCTCTTCTTGTTCAACTTTGAGTATCTATTTATAGTTAAAATTTGGGCTTCAATGTAGTCCTTGTTTAATTCTGAATAGTATCTTCTTTAGATTTAGTTTGTAAATTCTTTAGATTGATTTTGTTTGTATTTTGTTAAGAATGAGTTTATAAATTCTTCAGATTGATTATGTTCATATTTTGTTGTAGATAAATCTTGATCAAATCTTCAACAAATATTCTTCAAATCTTGATCAAATCTTCTTCAAATTTTGATCAAATTTTGATCAAATCTTGTTCAAATCTTCTTCAAATCTTGATCAAATGTTCTACAAATCTTAATTAAATCTTCTTCAAATCTTAATTAAATCTTCTTCAAATCTTGATCAAATCTTCTTCAAATTTTGATCAAATCTTCTTCAAATCTTGATCAAATGTTCTTCAAATCTTAATTAAATCTTCTTCAGATCTTGATCAAATCTTCTTCAAATCTTGATCAAATCTTAATTAAATCTTCTTTAAATCTTGACCATATTTTCTTTTCAACTTGGTCAGAGATTTTCTCCAATTATAAATTTGAATCAATTCTTATTTTAGATTTTCATCAATTATAATTTTGAATCAAATCTTCTTTTAGATTTTCTTCACAAATATGAATCTTCTTTCATACTCTTTGAAGTCAAATATATTGTTCTCATAAAATACTTTTGTTAACATCAAAACTCTAAATGTAAAACCAACTTGGTTCCAACACTGTCGACGCACAATGCTCCAATATTCTTCACTATGGCCAAGTAAAGATGCAATAGTACGATATCCACAGTTTTCATTCACTTTAACATTAACTATATCTTCAATATATGGATGAATTAGAGGAGGAAACTTGTCCAAATATTTTTTAACTTCATTTGTCATAGGTGTTTGCTGATATGCTTGTTTGGGTATTTGTTGAGAGGATTGTTTGGGTATTTGCTGAGAGACTTGTTTGGATGCTTGTTGGGAGACTTGTTGGGATGCTTTCATGGGTCCTTACTAAGAGACTTGAGTATTTGCATTATCAGAATAAAATGCATCAACATGCTCAAAAAATGAAGGGTCGCGATATACGTCAAATCCTATCGGCTTTTTGCCTTTTTTCCTCTTCACACCACCTTTTGTTTTGATCTTATCTGCTGGTGCACAAATTGATGTTATCTCTAGATATGTTATTTCATAAAACTTGCTCTTCAATGCCCTCCTTCCAGCAACATTAAGTGTTTTCCATACTTTCCAAATTATATTCATCTCTAATGTAATGTCCAACTCTGAATCACTTTTCAACTTTTCTTCCTCAGGATCACTATTTATGGTTAATTTCCTCCAATGTATATGAACATCATCTAATGGGATTGGAACACCTTCCAACTTGTATCGTGCCAACTCACATGCACAATGTAACACCCCAATTTCTTATTATTATATTTTAATTATAAATGATGCACAACTATTATTATCTATGTGTTTGACGTGTGCGATAATTTCCTTAGTGTTTGCCCTATGTGTCTGCCTTAGTAATTTGTTTAAATTATTAATACTAATAATATTAAATCTGTTTTAAAAATGTATGTAAATATATATATATATATATATATATATATTTATTAATTATTTATATAAATATAAATAAGAAATAAACATGTGTATTGTTGCACTAATATGTTACCTTTAGCACTAATAGAGTGAGTTTAGATTAATAATAATAATAATAATAATGATAATAATAATAATAATAATAATAATAAATAAATAAATTAATTAATAAAACCTAGCTATATAAATATATAGGCGATAGCCTAATAGAACTATCAGAAAAAGAAAAAAAAGGGGATTAGCGTTGCCAATAGCCGCCTTATAACACCAAAGCCATCAGGTATAATTCTTCCTCTCTGTTACCTTACCTTGATTGAAGCATGATAATGATAGGCAGATTTATGGTTATAATATGTGCATTACCTTTCATAGACAATAACAACTTTCTTCAATTTGAACTATATACGTGAAGCTACGTTCTTAACAATTTCAATAAACTGTGATAGCAGTATTTTGATTGTTGTAATATTTTATACCATGTATTCAAGCCTAAGCATAATTGTGATTATTGAATTTTTATCTCGCTGACCCATCATAATCGATTAATGCATTGCTCAATGATTTCCTTAAACGATGAAGTACGCTGGATATATATCTTTGTATGGAAAAATTTGTCATGTGAGTTTGTGCTAAAACTGTCCCTCTTATATCTCTTCTAATCCTCTTGTTAATCCTTATAATTTTATTTTTATACTTTATATAAATTATAGTAATACGGGACATGTGTTCTTTTATTTTAATATTTTTTTTTAATTGTATTGATAGACTTGATATGACCGAAGTGCGTTAATGCTCAGCAGATACCCTACAATCATTTTACGTCTAAAATATTTCATTTTATTTTAGTTATAATTAAATGTTGTCTACAGTATTTATCAATTTAAATAAAATATAAGTACTATTAGTTTCGTTACATAAGACATATTGCTTACCTATTTTTAACATCCAAACTACACATATACGCCATAATTATTTAAATATGTGATCTTGTCTTATTTTGATTAAAATTAGAAATTGTTTTAGGTTGTATACTAATACGTATGTTTCAATGATATTAAAGATATTTTTTGATTATATTACAAATAGCAGATAATTTATTTATGTATTATTAATAAATAGTTTATTTATCTATTGGAGCAAGTAATTAATCTGTATTTGGTCGTTGCGTTGATTTATTTATTTATTTATTTTGCGAACTATTAGAGACGAGGGTCGACAGAGACGCGACAAGTTAGCAGATCGGATTCGTTGAACGAAATCTGCAATTGAGGTAAGGGGTGAGAAGAGGTTCGATTTTATGAGTATAAAATAATATGAGATGAACGGGAATACCGAAATTCCCATATATTCACCCGGGGCTTACTACGTACGGTCAAACCCTATTGAGTAATAATAATTAAATAATAATATATGAATGGTAATAGTGAGGATTAAAATGTATTTTAGCAACCTATAGAATTGTTGTGAGTTTATTTATATCAAGACCGCATATTGTTTGATTTTATGAAACCTTGTGTTGATTGTTATTGTATGAATGATATGTACTTGGGTGCTCTGGTTACTTGATTTAAAATTGTGATATTACTTGGATACACCACCTGTGTTGATTTATTCTGTGATTGATAAAATTGGATTTTATTGTGATTGACTAATTATATATATAGATATATACATATATATAATGATGTAAATTCTGATATATATTGTGAGTTGAAATTATTGAGTTATGACAATCGAGTAAGTATGAGATAGATGTTGTAGTTTTGAAGTGAGGATTATTTTGTCATCATATAGGAAGGGTCTGACAAACTTAGTGATTCGGGGAAGTACAACTGAATGAGCCTGATCGTGGAGGGCTACAGTCAAACCGTAAGGTAAGACTGATAGACCTTGGGGGTACATCTAGTTGGGAATTCCTAAGTGGATTAGTGGGTTATTCCCTAAGGCCGGGAGCTACCGTGCAAAAACAAGAGTACCCCGACCGTCGCGTATATGTGTTTCGGGTTGAGTTGAGGTGATTTATGAGGACTTGGTCATTCATGAATTGTCCATCCACTCTTGTAGTGGCATAGCATTAGGCCTCCTAACCAAGTACTCCAGAGTAGAATGGTACCAAGTGATGAAGAAGTATAGAATATAGGACATGCATAACATTTCATCCTTGTAACTAATTTATTGTGATTAACTTGGATTAACCTTGATATAATGTTCTTGGGTGTTTCTCATGTTTGTAATAATTTGATTATTTGCGTGTTCTTCTCATTTATATTATACTATTACATAATTTCGATACTCACCCCTCATTGTTTGTGTTTGGCGTTTGCGATGGACGCAGACGAGTTGTAAGCTGCATGTGACGACTAGTACCATCCGAGTGGCGGGAGCCATCTTGTCTCGAATTCTATTTTATCATACAAATCTCTTCTATTTTACCACCTTTTTATTATAAGCTTTCTTTTTTTTTTGTATTGTTATTGTTAACGTTTATTAAATTGGGGATTTCTGCTCTGATAGTGACATCAGGTTGGGACTACATTTACCACTATCAGTAAACTTATATACGTGTGTTTTAAAAAGGATTTTGTTGACTACCGTCATGATTTCGGGTTCTTGAACAATAATCTGAGAATTTTGGATTAATGTGATATGTTTATGATTGCGTGATACTTTTTACCTTATAAAATATTTGGAAGTTCGTATATTTTTCTTGAAGAATTACAATTTTATAAATAATAAACATAAAAATTAATTTGGGGTTTAGGGTGTCACACACAAGGTAGTCCACGAGTGTTTCTAAAAATACAACAACAGCAACTTTGTCGTTATTGACATAACTGACTCTTTTGTATTCATGAACAATATCAGCTAAAGTTTTCCTGGATACAACCTAAGTCAAATTCTCATAGAATGGATTGTTGTGTATATGCGCTTTGCGACCTTTACTTATCTCAAATGTACCTTTTATCTTAATAATTTGGAACTTCCATATGTCATTCATACCATTCCATGCCTTACAGAAATCTCCTTTACTGTGTTCCAAAAATCTCTTTAATGACCAATGAGCAGATTCAATCCTAATATTCAAATATAAAAAATGTATGATATTATTTCTATCATGCATGTTTAATCCTATATAAGTATAAATATAAAACAAAATGCAAAGTTTTAATGATGTACCTATTAGTCGTAGTATTTCCTAGATGCAATACTCGATTGGTCTATACTTCAACAAATCTTTCCTTGTGAGGAGTCAACCATGTGTCTCTAACGTAGTCAAATAAAATAATATTATCGACACATGCTTGCTCAAACATTTGCAAAAGTTCCTCGTACTCCTTCTCTTCAGAACAATAAACAATTTTCCTCCACAACTCAATAATGGGTTCATGCATATCTTTCTTTAATATATATTGTTTGCATTTGGCTCCAACATTTTTGTTAATATGAAGTTGACAAAATAAATTTGTTGAAGATGGAAATACAACTTCAACTGCATTCATTAAAGCAAGTTCTCTGTCAATCACAATCACCTGCGGAAATGAGGTATTTGAAACAAACAACTCTTTTAACCTCTCCAATGCCCAACAAAGGTTTTCTTGACGCTCACAATCCATATAAGCAAATGCAACGTTGAATGTCAACCCAGTTGAAGTTACACCAACAATTTCAAACAATGGTAACCTACACTTGTTGGTTTTGTAGGTGTTATCCATGATCAATACAATAGGGAACATGTTCAACAAAGTTATGGAATCTGGGTGCGTCCAAAACATGTCCCTCACAATGTTAGAGTCTCCGAGAGTTCTACTCCAACAAGCATGCTTCTCAGCTTCAAGTAACTTCAACAGATGTTGCATATCAGTTCTAGGTCCTTTCAAATTCTTTCTGCATGTGTTTCAGTGCTTATAAATTTGAGAGATATTAGTCACATTCTTCTTATCTCGATCTCTCAAAGATGACAAGATGTGTCTCGGTACAACGTGATACTTTGTCAGCTCGACAAGATGTTTCTTATCTTTTTCTTTTAAGTGTCCCATAAATGCATTATTCTCAAAAGTAGCTACTAACTCATGGTTGTGAAGTCCACACATTAAACTAATAATCCATCCATCAGCATTTTTCAATTGTCTCGATCTAAGTTTAAACAGACAACCACACTTTTTAGTTAAAGTCCCTGAGTTACTTTTATTTGACTTATATTTTCCACCTCTATCACAACCAAGAATTAATTTTGATTTCCTTCCTCTCTTTCTAGTCTCTATGTCAGAGCGAGTAATGATAACAGCTACTCGATTTTGTCGGTCAACCTCTCTTGCCCATGATATGACAACTTCTCGTGACTCAAAAATTTGATCAGTTGTGAATGCTTCAATCAAATCTATACATAATGGTGATGTCTTTTCCATCCGTACTTCAACAAAAAAAAAAGTTAAAATATAAAATTAAAGTTTCCGGTAAAGTAAAAGTAACTACTGTAAATTTCATGGCACAAATTTCCTGTAGAATAAAGTAACTACTGGAAATTTTAAGGCACCAAATTTTCGAGAGTATAAATAAATACCAGAAATTTCAAGCAACCAAATTTCTGGTAGTATAAAAAAACGGAAATTTAGTTGACGAAATTTCTGGTAAACTATTAATACTACCGAATATTTGGTGTCTCGCAATTTCCAGTAAACAAATTATACTACCGGAAATTGTAAAAATGAAATTTCCGGTAGTTATAAATTGTGTTACGGATTTTAAGGGAAAAAAGTTATTTACCAGAAATTGTGGTGAAGAGTAAATATTAGAGTAATTTTTTTTACCATCAATTGAATGAAAATTAAAGGGATAAATTTGAGTTTTTAACATTTTGGGAAAGTATAAGTCCAACTGGAGGGTACGAAATCCAACTTTCAAAGAATAAATGTATGCTAAAAAAATGTATGTTTTGTTTTTACTATAAACAGCTCTCGAAATGAAAATTAGTGTTGTCATTATTATATTTGCTGTAATGTTTTGAATTGATTCATTGCAAAATAGCCGTTTTGAAACGGGTAAAAAAGAATTATATTAAAAACAATTAGCTTCTCAAATAAACTCATAGTTGGGAGAGTTAAAAATTTATATTTAATTTATTGTTTATTAAAATATTCTAATTTTTTATAAAAAAATTATTATAATATTCTAAGTATTAATAAAAAATTTATTTAATATATACATAATAATTGATAAAAATTCAAAGACCAAAAATTAAAACGAAAATAGAAAATTTTATAAGGACTACAAATTTATTTAAGTTTATTATATCCTTGTCTAGATTTATATCCTATTATATCTCTATCATGTATCGAGCACATCAAACAAGCCCTTAATATCGAGCACATCAAACAAACCCTTTATGTTTTTACCAAGCTAAATACATTAATGTTGAAACATCATTTTTATTTACAGATTATTAGTAATGCAATTTTTTTACAATGAGTTTTTTTTTAAATGCAATAAACACTTTGGAGTAGATTTTGTAAGTAACCGATGTTCAACTATAACTATTGTGTACAATAAGAAACAGAGAACTAACACAACTCTCTTTTCGGAGGGTAATAAATTAATAGTAATATTTGTTCACTTCGAATTGTTCACCCATACAAACCAACAAGATTGCACAAAAAAAATTGCTTATCTCATCGGAGAAATGTTAACGGATCAATAGCGTTTAGAAGGTAAAATATGGCTTGACGCAGTTGGAATCGCAAAGGATTAGCAAGCGCTAAATCCGAAAGAACAAACAAACTCTAGAATCCACCAGAAAAGAGAAAACTCTCAAAATTAATTATTATATTAAAAGGTACCTTCCATTACAGCATAGGATGTCTTTAAATAGCTAAACGAAACCCTAGTGCAAAAATTAGGTAAAACAGTAAAAGTCTGAAATTATAGGAAAAATTTAAAACCTTGTTTTGAAGCCCAAGACGAGCCCAAAACGGATCTGGAGCCCATATGTCACGTCAAAGCTGTGAGTTGTGTTTGTGGCGCGATTCTCTTTCCGGAAATGTATAATAATAGACAATCTGACATCGGACGATCGTTTTCCGCATTTCCCGCTGCGTTTGTCCGCAAAGCCGTTTCTTCCTCGATTTTGGCCGCAAACCTTCCTACATTATGGCTGGTTGATTTCAATTGATTTATCAACTTCTATTGTAACCAAACTACCTACATAAACATTTATCATAATATTTAGAAGAATTTATAAAAATAACTAATTAATGACATATTATTAAGCAATTTTTAGTAAACAAAAATATTATTTAAACACAAAAATGTATAAAAAAATATATCACTTATATTTTGTTTTTGAGGCAATGCATCATTACTTATGGTTGTCGAATATATTTTAACTAATGACATGTTATTAAATTATCTTTAGTTAAAAAAAATTTCATTTGAACACAAAAATATAACAATATATTTCAACGCCGTTAGAAATATAATGTCAATTTAAATTGAATTTGTTGATTAAACTTAATTAGTTGATTAATTAATTAAATGTTAATTTTAATTAGTTAGTTATATAAACTTAATTAGATGATGAGTGAGTTAGTTAAGTAGTTAATTGGTTGGTTAAACTTCAAATATTCTCTATAAACAGAGGTCTTGTATTTCAATTTTACTATATTTTGAGAGTTTTACTCTCTTTTAAACTATCAAGCTTCTAAATTATTTTCATCCGTAGTCCTAAGATTCCTAACATGGTATAAGCATGATGTCACTCCCAATAAAAACATTTTTGTTAGTGACTATGAACGGAGATGAGTGGTTGCAACATGAAAGAACTTTTCACCACAATAAAAGTGCTAGGCATGGAATAACTTTTGACACGTTTTAAGCTTAAATGAGTCGCACCATTTGAACTAAAAAATTAACAAATAAATTTCTTAATATTGATGTGACATAGTCTGACTCATAGAAGATGCTATTGCAGTATCACTTTTTTCACTTTTTTTCCATATATTTATACAGGTACTTCCAAAACACTCCCACATATTTAATAATCAAATCAAAATAATGAAAGCAAAAATCAATCTAGCAAATGAAATTTGAAAATTTCTCTGCTGACAAAACAATGCTTTTTTTTTTTACTAGCATTCTTGAATTTCTCTTAGCCTCAAGAAAAAAATCAAGACTAATTAATCTACACTCATTTGCTCATGAATTTGGAGCAGCAAAGAAAAACACAAAATACAAAGAAAATAAAATAAAATAGGAGGAACACAAAGACAGTGTTCTTAACACATACATGATACATCATAATGATCTACACTATTTCATAAACTTTCTTATCTTATTCTAAAAAAAGAATGGGAGAAGAAGAATTATTCCTTTGCTGCAGCAATGCATTGAAGGACTTGATCACCTTTTCCTATTTTATTATTCAAAAGACCTTTGGATTCACTTTCACAAGCTAATGAAAGAAAAACCCAATTTAGCATAACTTTTTTTTTGTGTCTCTTGTTGTTACCTCTTCAAATATGAAAATGGTAAGGGCAAATGTTTCAAGCTGGAAATATCAAACAACTCTACAAACCTTTGATCTGAAACTCGAGCTTTCGCAGCTGCAAAGCGCTGATACTCGTCAAAAACAGACGACAAACACCATTTTTGAAGTTTTCTATAGCATCCAACTAAACAACCTGTTCTGTGCTGTAAACAAACAGAATTCAATATATTACATACTCTAACAAGAAAATATATCCTTAGAGAAACACTACTAAATTTTTTCTGTTTATCTAAATTGGTCTTTATATTGGTTGCTAAATGACTTTACCAGTGATTTAGACCCTAGTTGTTAGACCACTAGTTGCTAATGTTAGCGACCAGTTTTGAGTAAATAGACATTTTAATCTTTGAAATTGTAAAGATCAGTCCATTTAATCTGAGCGATCGATTTAGTGACTAATTGGAAAATCAGTCGCTAAAGTGGACTATGGTCTATTGCTAAATGACTTTGTGACCGATTTAGAGGTTAATTTTTGTAGTGATAATAAAACAATCAAGCAAAATCTCACCTTTCCCCGCTTACAGTGAATAATAACTGGGTGGTTCCTAACATCTGCATTATTTAGATCACCAATGGAAATGGTTATTGCTTGCAAATGAGAAGTTGAAAATTGCAACTAAGATTGAACTAAGTAAAGTCATATAAGCATACCAAGGAGAACTTTTAGTGCTTCCCTGATAGTGTCTTCTGGGATATTTACAAAAGGCTCCTGATGCACAAGTTCATGCAGTTAGATTCGATTTCGAATTGTAAAAAAATTGCATAATTGCATAATTGGAGAAGAATCTATATAATTAATTTAATATATTATATGCCCTAATCAACCAAAAACACATGAGTTCCCTTTCCAAATGCAATTATTTTAACTTTTATTGATCGAACTACCTGCAGTTGGGAAATCACAAATTTGCCGCAATCAAGGTTGATCAAACGATCCGAGTTGCTTGATTGCGGCAACTTTGCCATTCACCAACTGCAGAGAATCCAAATCCATGCAAATCCAATTTTTAAGCTATGTTTTTCCTTAATACTATGTCTTCTTGTCTTTCCTAGGGTTGATCATTATTTTGATGCTACTTACTATTATTAATTCCTTTTCCCCTTTCTTGAACAAAATCAGTTTTTGACAAATTCATGATGGTCCCATTATACAGACAACAAGAATACTCTATGATCTCCTAGCCATTAAATATTCACAAAAAACAAATGAATTGTGATAACCATGGAAAAGACTTCACATGCCAGCTTATATAGATTCCATC
This sequence comes from Cicer cuneatum, assembly GCA_037974295.1. Classification (NCBI taxonomy): domain Eukaryota; kingdom Viridiplantae; phylum Streptophyta; class Magnoliopsida; order Fabales; family Fabaceae; genus Cicer; species Cicer cuneatum. The sequence goes on from JBBPBO010000003.1 coordinate 61,703,193, forward strand.
AAACAGTGATTTCCATATTATAAAGTTGGCATAATTTGGCTATGCATGGCTGAAGATTAAAGAGGACTCTTACACCCAGAAATAGCAAATATGCTAAAGAAAGAAAACAGTAGTTCCAATCAGGATCAATAACAAGACCAAAAAATGACATGACAATATAATATTGATATCTAAAAAGCTATGATAATATACAAATTTAGAAGAAAAAAAGTTTTCAAACAATTTTTTTATCAACAAAATATTAATATATTAATTGTTATATTAATATTTTTTCTTTCAACAGAGTTGAAACGCTGACTCTATTTCCTACTCAACAACTTTAACCTTTAACTTAAATCAATTGAACTACATAATCTCAAAAATAAAAAATACTACTATATAAAGTTGGGACAATTAAAAAGTTACCACAGAAAATCAATGAACAATATAAGAAGGTGAATATTAAATAATAATGACAACAACTAACTTTTTAACCCTTATTTTTACTCTTAGTCTTTCCATAGCAACCCATTGGATTAGACACTAGCATTCATATAATGGTCCCATTTCACCATGTCACTAATTGTCCACACGTACTTGAAGAAAATAATTGCAGACCACAGAAGATGATGAGAAAGACAACTCAATTGGATTAGATATCCATTATTGATCTTTGTGCAATTATCTCTATTATATTATTTTTCCCTCCTTTTGTGCAGATAACAATGAAATTGAACAAACACAATCAACATAGAACATCCAAAATGGAAACAAAAAGCCAAAGCTCAATCACAAACCATAAAAACATAATTAATAAAAAAAAGGTTGGTTATATTAAAAATGTAGTAATACTAATAGATACATGGGTAAACTATCATTTTAATCCTCAAAAGTATAAGATGTTGTCACTTTGATCTCTAATTCAGTCAAGAACTTAAATTAATCATTCAATCATCAAAATAGTTTTTAAAAGATACAATTTACTATTATAAAAGTCTATGAATGATACAATTTACTATCAAAATGTTTTGATGATACCAAAACTAATTTGTGTTTTTAGTCTAGATACATACACACCTTATGACCTTCAATCCCAAAGTGATAAAGCTTGATCCCATTTGACTTGAGAAACTCCATGTTAGCTTCTGGATATGGTTCAGGACACAAATATCTATATATAAAAAAAAAATGACCCATCAAACAAAAATTCAATAACATCACAAGCTAAATACTTTACTCATAAATCATGAATTGGGTAGTCAAAAACCAAGCTCAAAAGCTAGAACAAAAACAAAACACATGCAAAAATATAAATATATATATCAATTAGACCTAGTCCAACTGACAAATAACGATAGTATTAGTCCGAAGTTTGACATCTTCCCTTAAGACCTCAAAGTTGTGTATCTGAGTTTCAGGTGGTGTTTAGGGTCCGTCTCAAACAAAAAAAAAAAGATGATTTTTATAAGACTATAAGAGTATAGTAGATATAATTACATACATGATTGAACGAAGGCCAAGGGTTTGAAGGAATGAGAAGTTAGATGGTTCAGGGAAACCAGAGCGGAAAATGCCATTATCAACCATAGCAAAATTGAGAGGTGGAATGAAGAGATCCTCGCCGTCCATCTTGTCACAAACATCATCATCATGTGATGAGATGTTGTTATTGTGATCAGAGATAGTTAGTTTGATCTTCCTACACATCTGTGTTTCTTGTTGCTTTTTCTTCACTTGTTGTTGCTGAACTTCTGCTGCCACTTGTTGCATATCAAACTTTGAAATTTTACCTTAGGATGAGAGAGAGAGAGAGAGAGAGAGATTAAGGGGAGTGTATGTATGTATGTATGAATGGATATATAATAATATAATAATGAAAAGAGGGAGAAAATAGAGAAAGGGAAAGGGGAAGGTAATTGGGATCAAAGGGTATATTCCTTGTGAGTTTGTTGTTCGGTGTTTGGAGGGAGAGAGTGGTTGTTTGAATGGCCTTTTGTGAATAGTGAAAACTTAGAAAGAAGAAAGAGAAAAGAGTGTGGTAGTTAAACAATGGAATGGAGGTGAAACAAGCGATGTCACCTATATATACACATTTGTGTGAGTGGTTACCAAGGAGAAAGTGTTCATGAATGAGAGAGAACAATCTTTGGTTTTTTTTTTTTTTATATTATAATTAACTAACTATTTGATTATTTGAATGAAATTAAAAATACATTCACAATTGTCCTTTTTATTTGTTGTTTTAATACTCTATGTAATTATTTTAATTACTGTGTTTCTTTTATTTGGCAAATGAAAAGAGGTGGTTATTAAAAATGGTAAAATATTTAACTAGTGGATTTTGATTTTTTTTTTTTAACAGTGTTCCTGATTGTGAATTGATAGGAACAATGGGTTAAAAATTGTTAAGGGATTTTAATATTATATTTTTATTTAAAATTTTAAAATATTAAATAGACGAATTATGTAATATTTATTTTTTTATTAATGTGTTATTAATCACTCACTTGAATTTTAATAATTTATTCACAAATGTGTCTCTTATATTATTATATTTATATCCTTGTTACTAACTCACGAAACACACTACATAATTCCACTACACAGTAAAAAAGACTTTCAATATAAAAATTTATTACATATTAATTTACTTCCATTAAATTAGATCAAAGTTATGCTATTATTTATTAAAAAGTTTAATGTAACATCGAAAACATCGATGAACAAAAGACTATATATAATTATTAAGAGACTCAGACGATATATTTTCTCGTAAAATATTAAAAAATTAAATATATTGGTAAGTAGTTTTCTTATATATTTTTCATTTGTTTCATTCCTAGTAGTAATATTAAGTAATTGTGTGGTGATTAAAGTTATTTTCTTTGACTAGGAAACCCCCCAAAAAGAGTAAAGATCTATCTAAACTCCTTTCATATGCAATCAATCACTATTATACCGATCAATTATACATTAGTGATGTTCTAAAAAAAACTATACATTATTTATTATTCAGTATTTTAAAAAGTTTTACCAATCAAATTATCCAACTTAAAAAAAAAAAAAAAGCCAAAACATATACTTGTCATGCTTGACATCACATTAGTAATTTTAAGTATTTATGAAATGATTTTAAAATTTTTAAATGATTGTTTATTCTAGATCATGCTAATTAATTAATGTATGGAAATACGTGAAACCATGAGGGAGAAAATATACAACTCAATGAATTTCTATTTGAAACTAGAATCACTCATAGAAGTAGAGGGACACTACATCTGTTTTACAGATTTTTTTATGAACAAAAAGATGTCATTTTTTAAGGGATTGTTTAATATGATTTCGGTTTAACGGTGAGTTTTTGCTATTTTTAGTAAATTTTAATAAAATATTAATTTTTTATCAAAAGAAATTTAGATAAAATTGAAATAAAATATTATATTTATTCTTTATTGTTTATTATTATAAAATTCATTTTTTATTAAAAATAGTTAAAATCTATCTATAGATATTTTTAATAGGTTTATATTAAACACCTCTATTTTATTTACATACTTCTTGAATGGAACAGTAATTAACGTAGAAAAAAAAAAGAATAGAACGGTGTAGCATGTTGACATTAAGAGAACGGTTATTAAAAATCAAATACACTAATTTGTCGGATTTTCATGAATATTAGGAATATTATTTAGATTATTGTATTAGGCTTATTATTTATTCTGTATTTTGTGTTTTACTGTACAGGGTTTCTATTAGGTTAGGTAAGGGTAGCATTAGGTTGTTATAGTTGGTTCTGATTATATTTTTGATGTTGCTCTAGTTAGTTTGTTTGTTTCCCTTTTCTTTTATTTACTTGGTCTATATAAGGTATTGTAAATGTTGCCTAGTCAATTCAACTTTGTAATTCCATCTTTTTAAATCAATCTACTAGGTCATTCTCGTAATTCAGTGAATTGTTGTTCTTTTTTCTCTTATAAGAGATATACTAATTCAATTCAAAAGAATCTCACTCAACAGCTTTTAAGAGGATCTTTAAATATCTTAAAGGTACTACTAACCTTAGCTTGTTTTATAAACTAACCTATGCTTGACTATGCAGGAGACAGGCTTGAAAGAAAAAGCACTAGTGGAAACTGCACGTTCCTTGGTGAAAATATGATCTCGTGGTCAAGCAAGAGACAAGGCACAGTTGCTTTATCCACAGTAGAAGCAGAATACATTTCTATAGTCGGATGCAATACTCAACTTCTATGGATGAAGTATCAGCTAGAGGATTATAAACTTTGTGAGAGTAAAATTTCAATTTTTTGTGATAACACTTTAGAAATTTGTTTAACTAAAAATTCTATTTTTATATTATAGAGCAAAATATATAGAAATCAAACATTACATTATAAGAGATTTTGTCCAAAAAGGAATCTTATATATAAAATTTGTCGACATTGATCATCAGTGGGCTGATATTTTTACAAAACACCTTGCTAAGGACAAGTTCAACTTTATTAAAGAAAATCTGAACATTGTTTCCATAACTGAACGATGTTTTGATCAGTATATGTCTAGTCTCTGATATAATAGAATTTGCAAGTTAAATATATATGCTTTGTTCCAATAAATTGATATACTCTACATTTTATGTAAGTCTGTTTGTGTAATAGTCTAACAGAAAATTATTCACTCCTTTTGTCTGATGACAAAAAAAAAAGATAACAGATTTTGAGAACAATTTTAAAAATAGAAAAAATTTAAAAACAAACCCTCGAATACTCTGATTTGAGACTTTCAATAAGGGAGAGAATGTTCTTTGAAAAGGTTAGAATACTACTCTACACTCTTACATTTAAATATGCTTATAGTTAAGGGGAGCTTTGTGAATTATGCTTTATTTTTTATTATCAAACTGTTCACAAAAATAGATGTTTTGTCATCATCAAAAAAGAGGAGATTGCTATAACCAATATGGTTTAAAGAACAATTCATTATCTTGTGTTGATGATAACAAAGGTATTTTGTGGAAACAATTTAATGCATTAATGTTTTAATTAAGTTTGTAGTTCCTAGATCAAGTGTTTATGTAGGATATTATGTTATATCCTCTAATAATCATATTAATACAAATGAACACCATGACTCCGCTTCTATGCCCTACTTTTCTAAGTCTGGTGATATGCGCCTCTAATAAGGTTCTGCTTTGGTTGCCTCTGATGGTGCAAGCAATGGTTTGCTACAATTGACTCTGATGGTGTAAGTAATGGTTTGCTACGGTTGACTCTGATGGTGCAAGATAATGTTTTGCCTCAGTTACCTCTAGTGAAACAAGCAAGCGTCTAACTCTGTTGCCTCTGGAGAAACAAGCAAGTGTCTAACTCTATTGTCTTTGGAGAAACAAGCAAGTGTCTGGCTTAGTTGTCTTTGGAGATGCAAACAAGTGTCTGACTAAGTTCTATCTGATGACTACATCAAGTATCAAATTCGTTTGCAAAAAGTCAACGCTTAGTCAACATTCATGAAGAAGTCAATGTTCTGAAAAAGTCAACACATCTGATAAAGCCAAGGCCTCTAGTAAAGTCAACGACTCTGAAGAAGTAAATGCTCTGATAAGAGTTAATGATCTGATGAGAGTCAATCATCTAAGAATACAAAGTTGTGTGCATCATCTGATAATCTTCCAGAATCTGCATGCTATGATGGTCTGTAAGATAATGCTCTGATTATCCTATCCTCTGATCCTGTACCATCTGTTTTCTCAATTTTCATTCAAGTTACAAGAAGTGATTTCTGGGATTGTGATCTAACTTAAGCTCAACGGATAAATATATCTTCAACAGTTCATTGTTGAAATCCATGAAGATACAAATTGTCTTTCTCCATAAAAGGGTATGCTTCCTTACATGAGTATAAAAACAACAAAACACAACAACATTACAGCATTCTGCAATCATTCAAAATTTATCTAAGTATTAAGAAAGAAAAATCTAAAAGTATTACATAGTAAACAAACTCTTGATAGAGATTTTTCAGAAAAATCTAAACTCATTCATTTGTTACTTAGCCCGATAGTGGTTGTTTTCCTCAACGATTTGTAGGTGCAAACTAGAAGTTGAGTAGACTTAACTTGTTGAAGTTAACTGATGTAATTTAGTTTGAATTATTGGAGAAAAACTTTCTAGGTGAAAGAATTGGACGTAGTTACCAGTTTGGTGGTGAACCAGTATAAATCTTTATGTGATTTACTTTTTTCCTCTACTTAGTCATTATGTGTTTTTAATTACCAAGTTTATAAAAAAAAAAATTAAAACAGTAAAACACAAATCAAAACTCTCTTTCTTGTGTTTTTCAACCTTCACTTGTAACTCAGTATGAAAAGGAACGCCTAGAATCCACATGTTCACGAATGAAATGACAATCAATGTCAATGTGTTTTGATCTATCATTTGTAGTAGGGTTGGAGGCTAAATAGATTTTTGAGATGATGTCTGAGTAGACCAAAGCAGTAGGTAAATCAATTTCAAAATTCTTCAAAAGTTACTAGAGCCAAAGTAGTTATGAAGTTATAGTAGTTAGTGCTCTATATTATATTTCAGCCGAAGGTTTTGCTACAGTTGACTATTTTATATCAAAACAAATATATTGTCGCACTATTGAGCATTTCTCTTATAAAAAAAATATGGTGTATATCTATGATTGATCTCCATCATTGTAGTAGTCAAAAACTAGAACTAAACAAGTCTGCAAGTGAAAGAAACATAGAAGATGAAAAATCCATCAAATTTTTTGTATCTTCAATTCAATTACCCGTATTAATTTAATTGATTATTGGTTGATAAATAATGCAATCAATCAATGTATAAGCACTTTATAGTTAAAATAAATTAAATTTCTTAAGGGCTTTACAAAGGAGAGCATAGATAGTTGCGTGATCGAAAAGTATATGAACCACATAATGTTGATACATTATCACTATTCACTCTTTTTTTTATGTATCAAATTAAGGTTAATTTTATTTTTGCTTACAACCATGCTGAACAAATTATGTATAGAATTAAAATTTCCCAACTATTAATTGGAGAATGAGGATTACACATTACATACCACCTATTAACCCTTTCACCTTGCATCTATAATCTGTCACTTAGCTGCCCCATCCGTTCAAAATAAGCTTATTTAAGTTTTTTTCCGTATTTAGAAAAACAGTTTTTTTATGTCATATCAAGAAAAACAGTTAATAAATAAATAGATGTAACAATTTTATAAAATTCACTTATTAATCAATGGATGTTGAATTTTAGTAATTCGTCAAAATTATATTAAATATTATCATAAATACATTCTTTTTAAGAATATACATTGTTGAGTACAATAAATTTTGGGTAACGCATACGGTATTAATTTAGAGATGAAGGGTCCACCGACTAGCAACCCCACCTATTCCCACCATATGTCGGACGTTAGTATACAATCAAGGCAACTGATAGCTATGCCATTAGACTGAAACCACGTAAACCGTTGTGTACCTTAAAAGGGAGGATCGACAAATCCCATGCTATAAACGAACTTATCAAACTCATTTATCTCATCAGACCCACCCCTCTTTGAATCCCCGGCTTTGGTTAGTCTTAGGCTAACTAACACTAATTTACAATAACTGCATTTTTAAATGAGGTTTTTCGTAAACTCTTAAAAGTTAAGAATCTATTCATAATGATTAATGACTTTCACCATTAAAGCAAAGTTGAGATAGTGTAACTCAAGTGGTAGTTGAACTCAAGATATTTGAATAAAGATTGAAAATAATATATATATGTAATTTCTATTGAAAATTATATTTAATTGAATATCACACTTATAAAGTGGAGATATGATTAGAGCCGTCAATTAAGCTCTAATGTTTAAAGTCTCTTTAAAAATTTACCTACTAAACTCTTAATTTTACGCCTTCTATTAAAATAAAATTTTTAAAGCACTGATATGAATGGCTCATAGTGTCAATCTTTTGTTAATTGAGATTTTTTTAAAAAAAATATTTTTGAAATTTATTTTTCACAGAAAAATTTTGAGAAAAAAATTGTAAATCATTTTTTATCGAAAAAAATCCGATCATTTTTATCGGAAAATTTAAAGAAATAATTTATTTCTCGGAAAAAAAATTGAAAAAGTGGTCTATAGGTCCCACTAAACTCACAAAATTTTAGGGGCTTTTTAGTTTTTGGGTCTTTTTAACTATGATATTTTTTTGTCTCTCCAACATATGAGCTGGGGTCAATAATTAATGGACTTGTGAAATTGACACTTATATGTATGACCATTGTAGAGTACCTCAAGATTACCCAATTTTGTGAAGGGGGATAACACATTCAAACCAAGAACCACCACCACGCGCGCCGGCATTTGTCTGACTGGAGTGGACATAGGCTAAATGGTGTATTATTTTTTTACTACCAAAAATAAAATAATTCTTCAGTGTGCAGTTTTTTTCCTCAACGTTTTTCTTATGTCCTCCACCAAGTCAACATCTGATCCGATCCATGTTTGATTCCTCTCAATTTTTGGGCACCGGTTTCGCAGACCCAATCAAACTAGTCCATGTTTTCTGCTCTACTCGATTGCAGAATTCCTCTATAAATAGAGGATTACGCTTAGTTTGAAAATTGCACCGAAACTCCAAACTTTATTGAATTTTTTCTCTTCTCACCTTTCACATTCATCTCATATTTATTCGTTTCTTTACCGAAATTCACATTTTCAAGTGGTCATATAGTACCATATTTTTCGAGTAGCCTTAACTGTCATATTTTTGTAGTATAATTCTAGAATGATTTTATATAGTCCAATAATAAACCTGTTATAGTGTATTATCTTGATGATATCGTGATTGATCGTCTTCGTGTATCAAATTTAGACTATATCCCGAAACATTTTAAAGAAAGACATAGTCCGTAACTCATCTCAATAATATCCTCGATGACTAAAAGTTATTTTTCAAAATAGTCTTTCAAAATTAACTAATTCAAATTGTGACTACTAACATAAAATAATAATGAGCATTTTGTTGGCCGCATATTCAGCTCGGGTGTCTACTTTATGAAGTAATTGTCAGATTAATTAGAAGTTTAATTGTTGATTTAGTCTTTTAGTTGGATAATAAACGTGGTAGAGAATAGGTTAGAATAATTAGATTTCAATTATGTTGTTAGGAGATCGAGTAAGCAGGCGCGGAATTCTGCTTCTGGCCGCGTTTTCTGCTTCTGGTTAGTCTGTTATCCGTTTCGTCTGGTGTACTGTAACGGTTCGTCTGGTACTTCTGTCTTTGTATTTTTGGCTATTTAAAAGCTCCAATTTTAATTAATAAACAAGTATTCAATTTTCCAACATTGAGATCTTTATTCCAAGCATTTTAACAATTGGTATCAGAGCTTCGAAAGAGGCCTGATAAACGTGAGAGTGCGTGAGGACAAGTGAAGTCCAGAACAAACACGAGAGTTTGAGTGTGTGAGTAAAACACAAAATTAACATGTCAACCTCAAAAAGGTTCGTGCAGCCGTCTATTCCCAAATCTGATGGCCATTATGATTACTGGTCAATGACAATGGAGAATTTCCTTAGGAGCAAGGAGATGTGGAATCTGGTGGACAAAGGAATTCCAGCACCAGCAGTTGGAAATACACCAGCAAGTGAGGCTCAGAGAAAGAGTGTGGAGGAAGCCAAACTCAAAGATTTAAAGGTGAAGAATTATCTGTTCCAAGCCATTGACAGAGAAATATTGGAGACAATCCTTAACAAGGAAACATCAAAAGCAATCTGGGACTCAATGAAACAGAAGTATCAAGGGTCCACAAAGGTACAAAGAGCATAACTTCAAGCCTTGAGGAAGGAATTTGAGTTACTGGCCATGAAAGAAAGAGAGAAAGTAGATAACTTCTTGGGACGGACTCTAGCCGTGGTCAACAAAATGAAAACAAATAGGGAGGTGATGGAACAAAGTACAGTGGTTAGTAAGATACTTAGATCATTGACCTCCAAATTCAACTATGTTGTTTGCTCAATAGAGGAGTCAAATGATCTAAGTACCTTAAGCATTGATGAATTATATGGAAGTTTGCTAGTTCATGAACAGAGGATGCTGGGACAACAGGAAAAAGAACAAGTGTTAAAAGTAACATATGATGAAAGATCAGGCAGAGGCAGAGGCAAAGGCATGAATAGAGGAGGACGAGGCAGACAAACCTTCAACAAAGCTACAGTTGAATGTTTCAAATGTCACAGACTGGGACACTTCCAAAATGAGTGCCCAGAATGGGACAGAAGAGCCAATTATGCAGAATTGGATGAGGAGGAAGAACTTCTGCTCATGTCCTATGTTGAGATCAACAAATCAAAGAAAGAGGCAGTATGGTTTCTTGATTCTGGCTGCTCCAATCATATGACAGGAAACAAGCAATGGTTCGTGGAGCTGGATGAACAATTCAGTCATTCAGTGAAACTGGGAAACAATCTGAGAATGCCAGTGAAAGGGAAGGGCAACATCAGACTTGAAGTAGAAGGTGCAACTCAGATGATCTCTGAAGTTTATTATGTTCCTGAGTTGAAAAACAATCTGTTGAGTATAGGTCAACTACAAGAGAAAGGGTTAACTATCCTGATACAAAATGGAGAATGCAGACTTTATCATTCTAGAAGAGGACTAATCATGCACACACGTATGACCTCTAATAGAATGTTTGTTGTTCGAGCCAATCTTCTGATGGATACACCTTCTGCATGTTTGAATGTGAGAAGTGATGATACTGGTGACTTGTGGCATAAGAGATATGGTCACTTGAGTATTACCAGTCTGAATTTACTACACCAGAAGGTGAAGGTGCAAATACGAGAAGCGGGGTTGAATTGTGTTTGACTTAACTTGAATACTTTTCCTGTTTTTACACTTTTAAAACAAAACTTGATGTATGATTAAAAAGAGAGTTAGCAGCGGATATAAAATAAAAATAAAACTCAAAATTTTTATACTGGTTCACCGTTAACGAGGCTACGTCCAGTCCCTTCACCTTGAAGGATTTCACTAATTCAAACCTTGAATTTCTACTGACCCTCCAAGTCAGTCTTCTCAAACAGTCTAACAATCCTAGACTCTTGAGGAATACAGCTCCTGTCTTCAGCCAATCTGACAATCCCAGATTGTAGAAGAAATTTCAACACTATAAATCTAATTGCCAAGTAACCTGCTACCCCTTCTGACTCCCTCAGATTGTAGACTCTACTTCAACAACTTAGATTTGACACAAGGGAAAGAAAATAACACGAGTACTTGCTTCTTGAAAGCTGGAACTCACAATTGACCTCTCTGAAAATTTGAGTGTTTGCTTTGGAAGTGTATGACTCTTTTGTGATTTTCGATGATGAGTATTCTGCCTTGAGCCTTCTTTTATAGATGCAGATTAGGGCCTCTTCCAATGCTTAAATTCGAGCTGAATCTTGCTGGATTCTCTGTAAAAATAACTTGACCAATTGGGCTTTATTTAAATAAAAAACATATCTTTTTTTAAGCTTCAGATTTCTTTCAAAAATAACTGGCCAATCAAGTCTTTAGTTGCTTCCCGCCACAACTCCTGAATTCCACTATACCTCACTTTTATTTTTGTAACAAACCTTTTTAATACATTGATTAAAATAAATTAAAATCTCCACCGTTAATCCTCCTGATTAACTCTGAACCATTTGATCTTCTGCGCTAGTCCACATCTGGACCATATTAATTGATATGCTGTGATCCTTTGATTTCGGCCATCCCTGGACCACACTTCCTAACCCTCTGATCTTCTGATCTCGGCCATCCTGGACTTGCACCTGATATGCTATAGTCCTCTGATCTCGGCCATTGCTGGACCACACATCCTAAACCTCTGATTTCGGCCAACATTGGGCCATGGTCTGATCTTCTTATCTCGGCCAACACTGGGCCAAATAATTAAATCTAAACCATTGATCTGAAAATCTTCCCTCTGATCTGGACCAATTCTAGACTTGGTCTGGATTAAACTGAAATTAAATCTGGACAAATAATATTTTAGTCTGGACATTTTACCTTTGATTTTGGATCAAGTCTGGATCAATTCTGGAAATCATTTCTTCTGGTCTGGACTTAGTTTCATACCCTAAACCATGCTATCTTCTGGTATGGGTCACATCTGGGTTAATTCTCTTGTTCTGGACCCATCAATTCATCCTCTGATTAAGTCTGGAACAAGTCTGGACTGTTTATCATTTCACTGCCAGGCCATCTTCTGGTCTGAATAACTTCTGGAATAAATCTGACATTTGATTCCTTTTAGTCTGGAACAACTCTCCCTCTGGCAGGCTTTCCTCTGGTATGGTCCAGGTCTTCTTCTGACATTACTTCCTTCTGATCTGGGCCAGCAAAGATATCTTCTGGTGATGTTTTGACATCCTGGAGTATCTTCTAGTAATTCCAGGATATATCCTCTAGACCTTCTGGATGTATTTTCTGGAGCATTCTGGAGTTGTATCCTCTGGTATATTTTTATTCTCTGGTAGCTCATCTTCTGGTGGCATTTAATGTAATAATTCAGGTTCAAAATAAGATTACATAAAGTGCTTTTGTAAACATCAAAATCCTAAGTATTTAGAACCAACTTGGTTCCAATAGAAGGAACTTGTCAGAGGACTTCCCAAGTTTCAGATGTCAACCTATGTATGTACAAGCTGTATGAAAGGGAAACAACATCGGAAGATCATTCCTAAGAAAAGCAAATGGAGAGCATCTCAGAAGCTACAACTTGTACACTCAGACATTTGTAGACCTATCACTCCAAAGTCATATGGTAACAAAAGGTACCTACTAACCTTTATTGATGACCTGAGTCGCAAGCTCTGGGTTTACTTTCTGAATGAAAAGAGTGAAGCTTTCACAACATTTAAAAGCTTCAAAAATATTATGGAGAAGGAGTCTGGCCTATCCATTTGTGGACTGAGAACAAACAAAGGAGGGGAGTTCACCTCCAAAGAATTCACAGAATTCTGCAGACTTGAAGGTATCAAGAGACAACTGACTACAGCCTATACTCCTTAACAAAACGGAGTTGCAGAACGTAAAAATCGTACCATACTTAACATGGTGCGATGCTTGCTAGAAGATAAGAAGATGCCAACTCCATTCTGGCCAAAAGCAGTGAGAACAACGTGTCACATTCTCAATCGAAGTCCAACTTCTGCTGTAAAGAATAAAACACCAGAAGAATGCTGGAGTGGAGTTAAACCTAATGTTGATCATTTCCGAGTGTTTGGATGTGTAGGAAATGTACATGTACCAGATGCAAAGAGGTCAAAGTTGGATGCTCGAAGTCAAGAATGTGTGCTGATAGGGTACAGTGAAGAGTCTAAGGGATACAAAATGGTCAACCCGACTACGAAGAAGGTGATAATTAGCAGAGATGTTGTGTTTGAAGAAGGGAAAAGCTGGGATTGGAGAAAGACAGAAGGAGAAGCCAAGAATGACATTCTTGACTGGGGAGAAGCTGATGATGATACATATGCCTCCAGTGATGAAGAAAGTGAAGAAGAAGAAGAATCTGGTCAAAGTAGTACTGCCAGTGATACTGCTTCTGGTCACAGTAGTATCTCCAGTGATACTACCACACCTACACTTCCCAAAAGAAGAGTCACTCGAGCTCCAAACTATCTTCAAGACTATATAAGTGGAGAAGGACTATCAGAAGAAGATGAAGAGGTACCAAATCTAGCTCTGTTTATATCCTCTGATGATCCTGTTTATTATGAAGAAGCAGTAAAATTGAAAAGATGGAGGGATGCAATGGATATGGAGTTCAATGCTATTGTAAAGAATGAAACCTGGGAGCTTGTTGATGCACCAAAGGAAGGCAAAGTAATTGGTGTAAAATGGATCTATAAAACCAAATTAAATGAGAAGGGTGAAGTAGATAAGTGTAAAGCTCGTCTTATGGCTAAGGGATATGCACAGGAGAAAGGAGTAGACTACAATGAAGTTTTTGCTCCAGTAGCTAGGTGTGACACCCTAAACCCCAAAACAACATATAAAATAATTTATACTAGATTTTTTTTTATTTAATTCGCAGCGGATAAAGAAAATATGTTTTCAAGAAAATAAGAATTTTTATAACCAATTTATGATATCACGTTCCTCTAAATACACACGTAAAAATTTAACTTTATTCCTTAATTAAAACAATGCAATCTCAATGAACTTGACTTTACTATAATTTCTTGATTTAATTCCAAAAACATACTAGTACTTATAAGGTTTTCATACAAAAGGTCTTTTCTAATTAAACAAGTGAAAGTGAAATATAAATTACAACCTTTAATTCCCAGTATCACCTATCAGAGCGGAGTTTCTCCCAAATTTGAACTTCAAGACTCATTAACCTGTAATAACTGCGATTTCGCAAACGCAGGGCCAAGCCAGACGAACACAAACAACGAAGGAGGTGAGTTTTGAAATCATGTTTATAGTAAAATATAAGTAAGAAGAACACGCAATCAATCATAATAAACCGTATTATTATACAAATGTTCTTCAAGAAAAGAAACATCACATTATAAAGTCAAAATCACTAACGAGAAACCAATATATTTCACTATAACATCAAATCATCTAAAAGAAATTATTATTGCACACGGTACATATTAATCACAACAAAACAATCACAAGAAGATGCAATGCTATGCATGAGCTTAGACTCTACTTCACAATGTGGTACCATTCTAACTCTGAAGTACTTGGTTAGGAGACTTGATACTATGCCACCATCCCGGTGGGCGGACAATTCAAATTGGCCCTGTCCTCATAGATCCACTCAACTCAACCCGAGACACATATACGCGACAGTCGAGGTAAACGTGTGTTGCGTGGTAGCTCCCGACATTTGGAGTGCTACCTCCAAGTCACCTAGGAATTCCCCACCCGAATACCTCCAAGGTCTAACAATCTTGCCTTAAGGCTCAATAGTAGACCGCCACGATCAGGCTCAATTCAGTTGTACTTCCCCGGAATCACTAGGCTTGTCAGGCCCTACCTATATGATGACAAAATAATCTTCACTTCAAAAATTCTCAATATTTATTTTCTCCCCTCGTTGGCCTATGATACTCCATTAAGACCATCATCTCAAACACAAATTGGAATCATCACTATTTCATCAATTATGAGGTTACTTCAGTATCTTCATCACAAGTTTATAACATCACTATCATTAATCATACATCATCATCATCACATAAACTCATCACAATGTATCCATCTTTTATTATCATATCACAAAACTCCTCTAATCAAACATACATAAAATTAATTCGACATCCAATATCACAATAATATCAAATATCACACATTTAACGAAAATAAATCAAACATCACGATAATATCAAATACCAAACATTTAACAAAATTAATTCAATCAACACTTTATAAATTTTTTATTCCAAATTTTAATCTCACAATTTCCATATTTTCACATTAATCAATTTATCACTCAAAGGGCTACTGCCGTACGTAGCAAGCCCCGGATGAATCGTTGAGAAATACAGTTTTCCCGTTCATCTCACAATATATTATACTCATGAATTTAAACGCTCTCTCACCCCTTACCTTAGTCAGACGTTTTCTGTAATAACAGAAATCAATGGAAGTTTTCAACCGCAACCGTAGATCGACGACGTACAGCGAGCGAATCCAAATAAACGGCGAATTCACAAAATCTCTGAGACGTGACTGATAAATTATGTGGAGCATAAAAATCAATGTTAAATAATTAATAATAATTTTTGGAGCAAAAATAGAGTCAAAACGACGAGAAAAAACTGCAGAAAAAGTCTCACTGACTCGTCGGAGCGCCGGAAGGGTCCGACGTCAACTTCACCAAAAAATGCAAATGAGTAGTGCTTCTTGAAGGTTTCGACAAGAGGAATCCAAAAACGATGTCAGTTTTTTGATACGACAAATGTGGTGATCGGAATCGGCCAAAAACAGCTCGCCCAAGAAAAATAGTGCAGCTGTTTCTGATGAAACGGAGCCACGATTGATAAAATTGATGCCAAAAATGGATTCAGTGGCCGATTTTGTGTGGGATAGAAGTTGGGATCGATTCAAATGGCAAGGAATTGATGGGATGAATTTGAGAGGAAGAGGATGTTATGCGTATTTTTTTTTTCTAGTCGGCTGCTTCCGTTCTTTTCTCTTTATTTTTTTTTTTCAATCATTTTTTGTGTGGTTATTATGATTTAATTAGGTTTACTTTTGAATATGACCATAACCCATAAAACACATTTTAATTATTCCTTTCTTTTATTATTATTATTATTTTTTTTTTAAATAAAATCAACAATTATCAAAACTAATTTTTATTAATATTGTTTTTAAAACACAATTTAATTCATAAAATATTACTACTATTTTAAAACTAATAGTATATAAAATAAGGTAATTAATCTTTTATAATGTATTAATAATCAAAACTCTCATATTCAAATTAATCTCTAAAATTATACTTATTTTTCCAGATATTCACATTAAATTATTACCATCATTAGTGAATAGTCGAAATTATAAAATAAATAAATATAACATCTACATTTTATATTAATTACTAAATCATAATAAATATATATAAAATCACAACGTCATAATAAGTATATAAAAATAAAGTAAATCAAACACAATATCACTACTATCCCAAGATAATTATATATAAAATAAATAACTAAAAATAGAAAATAGTTCTAAATAATTGAAATATAAAATCGCATGAAATCTTATTCTTTAAAATATTACATTAAAATACAATTACTTTTAGAAAAACATATAAAATAATAAAATAAAATATTTATTATTTATATCACTCATTTAATATAATATAATATTTATCACACTAACACGTCATAGAAAACATCCATATTAGGAAATTAATCACAAAATCTATCAACAATATTCTAAAATAATATTAATATCAAATTAATTATTTAAAATCTTATTTCATTAATAAAATAGTTTATTATAAAAATTGGGGTGTTACACTAGGTGGGATACTATTAGAACAGTGATAGCTCTGGCAGCAAGAAATGGTTGGACAATCTTTCAGCTTGATGTCAAAAGTGCTTTTCTTCATGGTGAGCTGAATGAAAATGTTTACATTACTCAACCTCCAGGGTATGTGATCAGTGGGGCAGAGAAGAAAGTATACAAATTGAAGAAAGCACTATATGGTCTAAAGCAGGCACCAAGAGCGTGGTTCAGCAAAATTGAAAGCTACTTCATTAAGGAAGGGTTTGAGAAAAGCAGCTATGAGCATACCTTGTTCATCAAAAGAGAAGAAAAGAACAAGATCCTAATTGTAAGTCTCTATGTTGATGATCTCATTTTTACTAGCAATGATTCAGTTATGATAAATGAGTTCAAAGAGTCTATGAAAAAGAAGTTTGAAATGACTGATCTGGGCAAGATGAAATATTTTCTGGGAGTTGAAATACGGCAGAACTTCAATGGTATTCACATTGGTCAGAAGAAGTATGCTGAAGAAGTTCTAAAAAGGTTTGGTCTGGAAAGTTGCAATGGAGTCAAGAATCCCATGGTTCCAAGAGGCAATAGATTGACAAAACAAGAAGATGGTAAGAAGGTAGATGCAACCTTATTCAAGCAAATGGTAGGAAGTCTGATGTACATGACTGTCACAAGACCTGATTTAGCCTACAGTGTTTGTCTAATAAGTCGTTTTATGGCCAACCCGATGGAGTCTCACATGTTGGCAGCTAAGATAATTCTAAGATACATCAGTGCTACTACTGAGTTTGGTGTATTCTACAAAAGGGGATGTAAAGATGAGTTGCTTGCCTACACGGACAGTGACTATGCAGGAGATTTGGATGATCGAAAAAGCACCTCTGGGTATGTTTTTATGCTAAGTGGAGGAGCAGTAGCTTGGTCATCAAAGAAGCAGCCAGTTGTGACACTTTCAACCACAGAAGCAGAATATGTGGCTGTTGCTTCTTGTGCATGTCAGTGCCTTTGGTTGCAACAAATACTTAAGCAGATTGGAGGCACACAGAATAGATGTGTCAAGATACTATGTGATAATTCTTCCACAATAAAACTTGCAAAGAATCCAGTCTTCCATGGTAGGAGTAAGCACATTGATGTCAGGTTTCATTTTCTGAGGAATCTCACTAAGAATGAAATAATTGACATGGAATATTGTGGTACAAGTGAGCAGTTGGTTGACATTATGGCTAAACCAATGAAGTTGGAAGTGTTTGAGAAACTCAGAAAAGCACTTGGAATGAAGTCAGCTGAAGAAGTAAACTGAAATGCTTCTGACATGTTCAGTTTAGGGGAGCGATTGTTGGCCGCATATTCAGCTCGGGTGTCTACTTTAGGAAGTAATTGTCAGATTAATTAGAAGTTTAATTGTTGATTTAGTCTTTTAGTTGGATAATAAACGTGGCATAGAATAGGTTAGAATAATTAGATTTCAATTATGTTGTTAGGAGACCGAGTAAGCAGGCGCGGAATTCTGCTTCTGGCCGCGTTTTCTGCTTCTGGTTAGTCTGTTGTCCGTTTCGTCTGGTATACTGTACCGGTTCGTCTGGTATACTGTACTGGTTCGTCTGGTGTATTGTACCGGTTCGTCTGGTACTTCTGTCTTTGTATTTTTGGCTATTTAAAAGCTCCAATTTTAATTAATAAACAAGTATTCCATTTTCCAACATTGAGATCTTTATTCCAAGCATTTTAACACATTTGTCTATAAAAAACTTGCACTAAACATTAAAAAAGAACCTTATTTTCTTATCAAAACTATAATTATATAAATAAATGGGGGATAACTTATGAGACTCGTTCTAAATTCTTAAAAAGAGTTGTGTTATTAATGGAGTAAAGTTCGGAAATTTAATCCCCAGTAGAATTTAAAAGAACCTAAATCATTTGCACTACTACACGTAGTGCATTAGTTGCAAAAATGTTAGATTCAGATGTATATTAGAGATGCTCCATAAAAAAAAAAGATGTATATTAGATACAACAAAATGATGGCTAATCTAAATTAGATTTTGATTCTGTGTGCTAGAGAATGCCAAAATACTTTACAATTATTACATTATAGTATACATGAATGATTACTCCATTACGGAGGAAATAGAACATTCCCAGGAATATGCTACTGCTGAGAATCCCTTTTGTACTTTTTTTTTTTTTGAATGAAATTCCCTTTTGTACTTTAATTCACGCTTGGAAAACGAAATAAATAAATCAAAAAATAATAATGATGATGATGATGGTAAGTAATGCGATGACTCTGCGCCACATACATACATGCTTTTAGTTCTTTTATTTATTTATTTTTATATTTTGTCTTCTCTTTCGGTTTTTCTATCTCACACTCGCGCTAGAAAGTGCAACAAAAAAGTGTACCAAAAAGATTCTCCTTTTTCCTTTGTTTGGACTCGAAATCGGTTGAGTGAGCAGCACCAATGCAACTTGACATCTCCGTCTCATTTGACTAAAATTATTGAGTGAATATTATGATGTAAAATTGATTCTTAGATGTGTATAATTGATTTAAAAATATTTATTGGAGTAGAATTGATTTGTTATCCTAATTAATTCTAATTTATGTTTGTAGTTTTTAATTATTTTTGTTCATAATTTTTTTTTTTTTACTTTAAACATTTATATTTATTGTTTAATTTATTTTTACATTTAATTCAGTTTTGACGAAAATCAAATCTTATAAAATTAATTTGTTCAAAATCTATTTTTATCACCGTAAAATCAAGAGAAATTCTATGGTATATATGAAAAATTAACACGTACGGGTGCATTTGGTTTTTAAATCAATAATTAAATGAATTCTCATTTAATAAAAACTATTTAATATTATTTCAAAAATTAGAATAACTAAAGACTTCATCTGATTATTATTATAAGAAAAAATATCTTAAATATTGGTTATTATTATAAGTAAAAATTAATTCTTTTTACTCATTTAATGTTATTGTTTCCAATACATTATTCAATTGATTCAAAATATTTAATATTGATAGTTAAGTGTTTGACGTTTAAAAGACACAATTTAGTAAATTTAACTTATATTTTACATAAAACTTAAAAAATTAATTGCATTTAACTACATTTCTTAATACTCATAAAAGTAGTTTTTTTTCTTAAAATAATGATCGAAGGGAGGGGGTATCATTTATCAAAGCGTCGGCAAAATAAATTTTAAAAATTTATGAATTTGTTATTATTAATAATATCAAACATTGAATACTTTTTAAGAAAATAATAGAAAATTAATATAATGTTTATAAACAATGAAATGATGTTTTTTTTTTAAGAAATGATTTTCTTAAAGTATAAAAGTTTACAAATAAGTTTTTAATTCACAAGACAATCATTAATTTCTTAGTATTGCTATAAATCAATACATAGAAACTCCTTTAATTTCTTAGTATTGCTATTAATTTCTTAATATCTTAATAAGAAAACAATTGTATTGGAACCCCTTTAATTTGTCAATGTACCATAGAAACTCCCTAAAATCAAACATACACTAAATTTATTTGGGTCTAAAGACAAGTTAGTATCTAAATTATTAGAGGGATCCCTACGGGGAGTTGTTAGAATATTAAAAAATATTTTATAATATATTAGAATATCATAAGTAATTTCTTAGGTTAAATATTTTCTAGTTTAAATACGTAAATTTATAATCTTAGAATATCTTTGAAGATTAAATTTTATATTACTTGTTATTTATTGCTATTATGATTTGTTTTTTATTTTCTATTGATTTATGATTGATTCTATATATCTCTATAATGGAGATGAATAGTGAGTATATTGTGTCAAGTCATTATTCAATAGCTTTGTCAATCTTATTATTTTGAAAATCAGGACCATACGTTCATCTTGTGTTAGAACCTCTTTTCTGAGTAATTTAATAGAATATATATCTTTTTTATATGTGAATATATACAAGTATTGTATATATTATATTTATTGGTTTTTGGACACTTTTTTTTGTCACAAAAACTCACAAT
Organism: Cicer cuneatum; assembly: GCA_037974295.1. Lineage (NCBI taxonomy): Eukaryota > Viridiplantae > Streptophyta > Magnoliopsida > Fabales > Fabaceae > Cicer > Cicer cuneatum. The sequence continues at coordinate 61,724,262 of JBBPBO010000003.1, forward strand.
AAATGTCTTAATAATATATTTGTTTTACAATTAAATTTGATTATTTTTTATGTTTATGGGGTCCTCGCATGGACTATGAATAGTAGTGAAAATATGTTAAATTGAGTTAAATTTTGCAAGATCTGAGTATGACCTATTATCAGTCATAGACTCATTTTTAAGGCATGGATTGCCCCCAACAAGACTTAAAAGCATATTTAAAATCTCACTTCACTCTTTTTTGTACGAAAGTTTATACTACTCTAACGTGAGTGGTGTAGGCTATTGTAAATAGATTGACAAGTAATATGTGATTAATCATAAGTTGTATTTTGATAATAATACATTTAAGTATGTCAAAAATTAACGTAGGTCAAAATATTTACATTTCAAAAGTTGTTAGCAAACTAGTGATTTAACACAAAGTACAAAATCTAATATTATAATAATATTATTAATAAAAATTATTTATATTTATTTAAGTAAATCGATCTAATATGTTTAAAAAACTTTTGCTGATCTGACATGTAATTTTATCCTTTTATTATATAGATTTTTAAAAAAAGTCTTGACATGACATGTAAAAAAAAAAATTAGTCTAATCTAAGCTTATTGTAAGTTGGGTCATTGATCTTTGTCGATCACCATGACCAATTTTCACCTCTAACCATGGCAATCTACATGAAGATGGATGAAAAACAATCCATGACAAGTAATAAAAACAAGAATGGATGACAATTTAGATGATAAGGACGGGAAGAGGAGGAGTACTAGCACACCGCTTCATTATGTTGACATAACATCTATATAAGATGAGTTAAGTATTAAAGATATAGAAAATTATAAATTAAGTGTTAGTTACTTACATATTAGTTAGCCTATAAAAAAAACTTGATGTAATCATTTAAAACAACATTTCTCATTTATAATATTGTGTGTTAAATAAATTTTTAGTCTTTATAAAATTTTATTATTTTATTTTTTAATTTTTATAAAAAAATTCATTAATTTTTAATCTCTAACTTTTTTTTTTCCATTTTAGGTCTCGGATTTTTAATTAATTATTGTGTTTTTTTAAAATTTTTGAATGATTTTTTATTCTAATGTTTAGTGCATGTTTAACAATTTGCTTGAAAAAAATAGTAAATTAAATATGAATTTTTAAGTTTTTTGCACTTAAAAAATCATATTTAATTTTTGTTTGTTAAAAAAATTAAATTTTTGTTGAAAACTTTCTTATAATGTCCTTAACATTAGTGCAAATAATCATTAAAATTTTAAAAAAGTACAAAATAATTGATATAAAATCAGTGATAAAAAATAAAAACGAAAAATTTTAAAAAACTAAAAGTTGACAAATTTTTTATAAGAATTAAAATAAAAATGGTGAAATGTTTCATCAATCCTTAAGAGTTTTAAGTATTAACAGTCAAACCGAATATCAATTTAAAATATATAAATTTGCTTAAATATCTTGAAAATGCTCTAAAATATCCACCATTTCTCATTCGGTTTTAAATATTTATTTTTTTAATATAAAAACCGTAAAATTTCAATAATAGTTAAAATTCTTTATGACATAGTTTGACATCTAAAATATGATAAATTCGTATCTTTTTCAAGTTGTTGTTTATTGAAAAAGGAATGACAAATTTAATTATGAAATTTTCAGCAAATTAATGAATGGTTGTATTTTTATATTCGATCGTGACTATTTTGATTGGTGGTACTACGCTATAATATATGCTCTCAATTTCAACGGCTTGCAAGTGGTAACCAACTTTGCTTCTTTTTCTTCATAAAAAAAAAAAAAATTTGGTTCTTTTTCTTGGTTGCTAAAATCTTACTATTATACTTTTTTTTTTTAATAAGAAAAACTTACAGTTACACGCGTTACTGGCTTTGTATTGTACTTTAGATTCCGTTCACTTTACGAACACATTTTCAGTTTTTGTTTTTTAAAATTTATGTTAATCTTTTTTTTCAAATGCAAAAGAGAATATTTTTTGTGTATGTAGACAAAATAGTAAATATTATTATAAATTCACACATATAATTGCGAGATCTCAAGTTTGAATTTCAAATATGATGTGTTTGAACCTAAAATATGATGTTCAACTTAATAAATATCGGTATTTACTAGCTGAACTAAATTTTCTTTTAAACCAGAAATTAAAGTGTAAAAACATCACATGATAGAATTGATATTTCAACTATGTTACACTACACTTTAAAATTGTCTTTTACAGTGCGCATTTGACAGCATTTTATAACTAAAAACGCTATTGTATAATATTTTAAAATTAACGGAGGATACAACAACGTTTTTCTGACAAACGCTTTTGCAAAAGCGCTGTTATAGGATCATATAAGGTTTAGGGTTTACAGCGCTTTTGCTGAAAGCGCTGTTGTAGGGTCACATAGCGCTTTCACATAATGTTTACATCGCTTTTATAGCGCTTTACATATAAATGCTGTAAAATATAGCGCTCTCACATAATGTTTACATCGCTTTTTTAGAGCGCTTTGTTTACAAGCGTTGTAAACTATAGCGCTCCCACACTATGTTTACGGCGCTTTTTAGAGTGCTTTGTTTATAAGCGATGTAAACGCTTTGAAATTTAATTTTTAAAAGCCTTTTACAGCGCTTATGTTACAACGCTTATGGACAAAAGCGCTATAAAATCACAAGTTCATTTCAAGTTATTTATTATTGATAAAAAAATAAAAACATATTTAGTACGTTCTCTCGCTACGAACCCTACGAACCCTCCTCTCTTCTATTGTGCGTCATCTTCTCGTTGAACCATCCTCTACTGTGCGCCCATTTCTACTAAGTGATTGTTGTCTCAGGTACTGTATTTATTAGTTTGTTGTTGTCTCTAAAACTGATAAATTGTTACCTGATAAATTGTTGTTGTCTCTAATGTGAGTTCTCTTATTTTTTCTTCATTTTATTGAAATTTCTATTTAATAATTAATTTTTTATTTTATTTTTGTTTTTCTTTTATTATGATAGTTTATAGTGAATTCAATTTCGGTGATTTTATAATTTTTTCAGGTTGAATTGAGTCTGTTTATTCAAATCAGAATTTTACGGTGATATAGCGATGGGGAAAGTGACGCTGAAGGAGAGAAATTGAAAGGTTGGAAATGGGAGAGAAAATTGAAAAGCTCAGGGAACAAGTATTTGAAACCTGGAACTCTTGCTCAGTTTCAATGTAACAAGTCTTCAGGTTCGGGACTGGGTGTTGGTAGGGTTTGCAATGTAATTGATAAGAAAATTGAGGCGGTTTTGTGCAAGGAGAAGAGTGAGGTTAATGACGGTAAAATGTTTGATAAAAGTCCTCTTATGCTTTCGCCTGTTAATTTGGTTAAACAGAGTGGTTTGCTGGGGATGTCGAAAACTCCGAGAATTGAAGAGTGTCAATCGGAATCAAGGCTTGAGTCTCTTCCTATTGATTTGTTGGTATGCTTGTTGCTCATTTAATTGCACTTAATGTAGTTGCGATTTAATGGCTCGTTACACTCAAATTTATTTTTATTTGGTATTTATTTTATCATAACAAATATCTTGTTTATAGGTTGAGATTGCGATTTTTAATTAACTATCGTGTTGTGATCATTGATATTATGGAATATTGCAGTCAAATAATGTGTCGTAATTGCGGTTGTGACATATATATAAAATTTGTTAATGTCGTTGTCACAAATTGCGGTTGTGGACTCTTATTTAAATCAGTTGTTGAGGTCACTTGCAGTTAAAAATTCATGTATTCAGATTTAAATCTTTTGTTGCTTTTGTTGATTGTATGGTGCTCCAGAAGCATGTGATTTTCTATTTGGCATCCCTCGAATTACTGAATGCGTTAATGTATGACTGTGATTTGTTTTGGTGTTTTTGATTGTTTTGATTTGCTAGTTGTAATTAATTAAGAAGCATCATATGAAATTAATGAAGTTTGTTGAACATTATTGAAGTTGTTAACAACTGCACAATTACAAGTAAAAGATGTTTAAACTATTTCTTTATATTTTCATTTTACTATATTCAATCAATTGCCTTTAGTCATGTCTTTATGAATTAGCTCTTCATTATATTTTGATTTTCATATATATATATATATATATATATATATATATTTGATTCTAACTTATTTATATTCAAATATTATATCGCATAGTACTTTGACAACTTCGATTCAACATATTCTTAAAGTGATCTAATTGAAATAAAAGAAGATTGGTGTTAGTATGTGCTCCAACTGAAAGTTATATAATTTATTAATAGGTGAGTTTAACATTGCTGGAAATTGTAAACTATTATTGTATATTTTGGTGTGAATTGATCATTATTCTAATTAGTAGGGTAAAGAAAGAAATTGCTGGAAATTGCTACTGAACTGGCATTGATATTTGTTGATGTGAATATGTAATTGATATTGTGAATATGTTGCTACTGTCAATATTGTTATATATGTTGCTACTGTCAACTTGTAATTTGTTGCTGTGAATATATATGTAATGGATATTGTGAATTTGTAATTGATATTGTTGATATTTATTGTTGTGAATATGAATCTGAATTTGATAAGAATATGAATTTGATGTGAATTTGAATTTGATATAAATCTGAATTTGATAAAAATCTGAATTTGATATATAATTGATATTTGATGTTGATAAGAATATGAATTTGGAAAAAAAAAATTGAAATCTCATTTTAAAGACAGTGTTTTTTTAAAAATTGGCATAAAAGACATGTTTTCATCTTTTTACAGTGCTTTTTTAAACCTTTTACAGCGTTTTTTTGAAAAAGCATTGTAAAACTAGTTGATAACACAAATGTGCTATATATATGAACCTATTACAGTGTTTTTTTGAAAAAAAACGCTGTAAAATTAGTTGATAATACGAGTGTTCTATATATATGTACCTATTACAGCATTTTTTTTATAAAAAAAACGTTGTAAAACTAGTTCATAATACAAGCGCGCTATATATGTGTACTTTTTACAGCACTTTTTTGAAAAAGTGCTGTAAAACTAGTCTAAGAGAAGCGCGCTATATATTTATACCTATTATAGCGCTTTTTTATATTCAATAGCGTTGTTGTATCTTTTAACAACACTAGATACTACAGCGCTTAAAAGCGTTGTAAAGAGATTAAAAAAACGCTTTAAAATTATATTTTTGGCGTAATGTTGGCACCCCAAACTTATCATCTATCATTTGCAGTACCCTAAGACTTAAGAAGAATGCAATCCATTAATTAATCTTTCTCGTTATAATATTTATTCTTGTTTTTATAAATAGAAGAAAAGTTATATTTAAGGATAATTTAGCAAAGATATGGAGTTAAAATTTTGAAAAAATTATATATAAATAAATAAATAAATTTTTCAAAAAGCTACTATATTTGTCTAAAAAATAGAAGCTCCTATATTTAGTTAAGATGGTATCTTGAATTGATAGTTATGCAAAATAAAAAGTGGAAAAGAAAAAGATTTAAAGTGATAAATCTATTTTTATAGGATTTTAAGAGGGCATTTACCCACTATTTTATCTTATTTTATAGTTTTGATTTCAAATTCTTCTTATTTATTCATTTATTTATATATTTTCAGCGTTACTTAAACATACTTATTGTTTAGAAAAATTTACGACAATTTTGTTTTGTAAGAATGCCTAACACTTATTCATTTAAATAATCAGTAACAATCACATTTATTTAATATTATTAAGAAAATGTTTATTCAAAGCTAAAACAAAGAAACAACAATTATTCCTAACAGAGGGGAACTCAGTTCCGTATTTCTAGAATTCTAGTGCATTTTGGAAGTTGGTGACAAAAGATTAAAAATTAACTAGAGAAATATCGCGGCAATTCTATTATTACAAAATTGTCTTGAAAAACTCATTTTTACCCCACGTTCGCCGCACGTTAATACTTATCAACTACTCTTGAATCTCCTTGAACTCATTAGTACCTAAAATGTTATTGTAAGGGTCAGTTTTTCCATCATCCACATCAAACCAAAGCTAAACATATAGAAGAATAATACAAAACATATAAAATCATACTTTTTGAGGGTTTTATTTCTTTTTCTTAATTGATGAACACTTCCATTTTTTACTTTATTTTTTATATATCAATGAGTAACTAAGCTCTCTTATAGGGTCTTTGGTGAATCTTGTGATTAAGATACATTTATATTATGTCTTAGTTTTAAATTGTAGTTTTATTTTATATTTTTGTTGTTTATTTCAATTAAATTATTCTATAGTTTTATTTACATGTTTGGGATGACCGACATTTGCATGCCTTTATCAATCAATTGACTAGTGAACAACTACAATTAATTGGTAGATCTGTAGGATAATTGAGATTACGATTCTTGTATGATGAAACATAGATACTAATCTTTCAATCACTCAACCTCTTAGTTCTTTATGCTTTCTCTTAATTATATTTTGGGTATTATCAATCAAAGAATTAATTTAGGGAAAAGAATATTACATTGAATGACGAATTTTTGTTAATAGTTTTAAAGAGGGATTGATAATTGAGAAAATATATAAGAATTTATATAAAAGTAGAAATTGAGGTATTGATATTATAAGTGAAACCATGACCTAGGTTTACTTTTCATTAATTCAAAGTTGTGTTGTTATATACTCTGGTTATAATTTTTATGTTATTGCTACGTATTCGTTATCACAAACCAACAACAATATTTTCCATTAGTCTAAATAATATAAAATCTTGATTAGTTTGATAGTTGTCAAATTAATCTCTATGGATACGATAATCTTATATACTACTTGGCAAAACCCACACACTTGCGAATTTTGCGCAACAAGTTTTTGGCGTCGTTGCCAGGGATTAATTTAACAATATTAAGCAAAAAATATTTTTATTACTTTAGACATTTTTTTATTTAGTTTAATTTTAATTATTTCATTCAAAAACAAAAAAATACATTTGTTTGTTTGTTTAAATATTCGTTGTTACTATTATTAATATATTTAATTTTTTTAATATATCATTTTTCTTTGTTATTATTATCATTTCAATTTTGTTTTGCACTTTAGTTTATTAAAAAGCAAAAAAAAAATTACTTATTTATTTAGTTATTAATTTTATTAGTATTTTTTTTTATTACTTGTGCATGCTCACCCGCTCCTCGGAGTCTGTTTCCATTTGTTTTTTGTTTTTGTAGAATAAAATAAATGGCCAAGAGGAAAACTATGGGAGATTATATCCTGGATAACCAAGAACAAATCAAACCTAAGAGGAAAAAAAGGGTGAATATATATTAGAGGCTCAATTGGAAGTTCTTAAAAGGCAGTTAAAGACATTTCTTCCTTCTCCTTGTCAATATTGTGGCTTGGTGGGGCATGATAGTCAAGACTGTCCAACAAGAAATTATTGAATTACTATGAGATCTTCCCTGATGGAGATCAATATGATCTGTATTCCTCCAAGTGGAACACTGCTTACATACCACCTTGTATGCAACTTCAAAGTCCAAAGCAGAAAAATGAGCTAGATATTTGACGCAGTCGGAATCACAAAAGGTTAGCAAGTGCTAATCCTAAAAAAAGAACAAGTTCTGGAATCCACCAGAGAAGAGAAAACTCTCAAAATTAATTATTTTATTCAAAGATACCTTTTGGTTACAGCATAGAAAGTCTTTAAATAGACAATAGAAACCCTAGTGCGAAAATTAGGTAAAACAGAAAAAGCCTGAAATTACGGGAAAAACTAAAACGGCTGTTTTGAGGCCCAAGACGAGCCCAAAACGGTTCTGGAGCCCATACGTCATGGTGAAGCAATGCGTTGTGTTTGTGGCGCGATTCCCTTTCCAGAAAGGTATAATAATAGGCAATCTGATACCAAACGATCATTTCCGCATTTCCCGCTGCATTTGTCCGCAAAGCCGTTTCTTCCTCGATTCTTGCCACGAACCTTCCTACATCAATATTGATGAGAGACTTACAAACTTGATGCAAAATATCATTCCTCACTTATCTCAAAGGCCTCAATATGCATCATTCACTGAAATTGAGCTCAAGCCAGATGAAGCCGAAATTACCACTATCACGATTGATGAAGAGTTGAATGAAGAACTTGGACATGAGAGACAAATGTCTATCAAAAGAGAAAAAGCCCTTACGAAAGAGAACAATTTCGAGGAGAATCAATGAGACCATATGGTTATAGTCATAAACAAAAAGGAAGAGACCCCTATCACAAATACTATATTAACCATTGGTGATGCTATAGTTGAGGTAGAAAAAGGAAAAATGACTTTTATATGTGGTAAGAAAGAAGATGTTTTTAAAGCTTTAAATTCCTCTCAAAATTTCTCTCACATTATTTCTTCATATTTTGATAATGTGGTGGTTACTAAGGATTTTAGTGACTCTAGATGCAAGACCCTTTGGAAAAAATATCTTATTTTGTAGGACCCTAGCATAATAGTGGGTGAAGATGAAATTAGAATTTCACCATCTTCTGAAACTCATTCACCACATAGAAAAAGGAAAAATAATATGAACTGCGTGATTAGAAAGTTAAGAAGGAGCAATGCTTTAAAGGTGAAATTTGCCCTTGGAGAGCCGCCTGATTAATTCTTAAGTTATCTTCAGGCTCGAGACGTTAAACAAGCGCTTTGCAGGAGGCAAACTGTATTTATTTATTTATTTATTTTATTCTAGTTTGAATTTATTATTTTGATTAATTATTTTTGTTTTTAGGAAATAAAAGCTCCAACTACAAGCTCTTTCAGGAAGTCCCTTTTACTTTCTCTCATTTATTTATTCATTTAGTATACTATAATATTCTGCCTTGAAGACCATGCTTATTGCTAGTGTGAGGAAGAAAATATATTTTGATGTTTGACCTCTTATAGTCTTTGTGATGGCATCTTTGCTGGCTTGTTTTACTTAAATTATGTGTTTGAAGTTTATCCTATAAGTAATTATTGCGTTTGATTTTTTAGCAAGGCCTAATGAAGAGCATGTTGTTAGGGTTAAATTGAAACTTTGAAATTATGTGTGCTAGATAAAGAGGTTCCTTAGTTTTGACACAAGAATTTCCTGTTGTGAATAAGTTAAGGTGTCTTGAGATTGACCAAAATTGAAATAGTTAAACCTAATTTGAAGTAAACTAAATCCTTAACATAGAAAAATTGAGGAGTAAAAACTTCATGAACTAAAGGACAAGAAAAAGAAGTAATTGACAACTTAGTCTAAAGAAAAAAGTAATATAATCTCACTTATTAGCTTGGGGGTTACTCACACTAGCAATCTGAAGGTGCAAACACGAGAAAGGGGGTTGAATTGTGTTTGTCAAACTTAATTACTTTTGCTGTTTTGTTAAATATTGATTTGAATTATTCGATAAATAACTAATCAGATTCAGCAACGGATAATAATAACATAATAACACAACAATTTATACTGGTTCACCGTTAACTAGGCTACGTCCAGTCCCTTCCTCCAGAAGGCCTTTTTACTAATTCAAACTCCTTTGAATTACAACACCACTGACCCTTCAAGTCAGTCTTCCCAAACAGCCTGACAACCCCAGACTTTTGAGGAACAACAACACCTTAACTAAACCAGCTAAGTCTTCTCAAACAGCCTGACAACCCCAGACTTTTGAGGAATAACAACACCTTGACTAAACCAGCCAAGTCTTCTCCTACCAATCTGACAACCCCAGATTGAAGAAGGAATCTACACCACTATAATAAAGGTTTGGAACTTTGCAACATTGCTTCTGGAAAGCTTTTTGCTGCACTTATTCTTGCACTCTTTTATTGCTTCTGGAAAGCTGATTGTTGCACTGTATTTCTCTCTCAAAAACACTTAGAAAATATTGCTCTTGCTCATTTGTGTTTCTCTCTTTTGAACTCTCAGATAACTTTGAATTGAAGTTTGAGTTCTTGTGTTTTTCGATACTTTATTCTTCAGCATTAAGTCTCTATTTATAGTTGAACTTTAGAACTTCACTGATGCTTTACTTCTGCAGTATATTTCGATTAATCTGTTTTGAGAATATTCTGGAGTAGTTTGCTCAGATTCTGTTTTGAGCCTTTTGCTCACTGATCTGTTTTGAACATTTTGCTCCGCTTCTGTTTTGAGCATTTTTCTCAAATTCTGTTTTGAGCCTTTTTCTCCAATTCTGTTTTGAGCATTTTTCTCAGATTCTGTTTTGAGCATTTTTCTCAGATTCTGTTTTGAACATTTTTCTCTGACAGATTCATCTGACGATATCCTCTGATATCTGCTTCTGGTGACGTCATCTTCTAATGACATCATCTGGTGACGTCATCCTCTGTTTCTGCTTCGGTGATGTCATCTTCTGATCTATTCTTCTGATGACATTTTTCATTCTTCTTCTAAGTCAAATATGTTATTTTCATAAAATACATTTCTTAACATCAAAACTTTAATTGCAAGAACCAACTTGGTTCCAACACAATCAAGTGAAAGGTGAGGTGAAATGTAGTTTCACCGAGTAGCTTGGGGATTACTTGCACTAATAGTCAAGTTAAAGGTGGAATGGTATAAAATAAAGAAAAATGAAGTGTTGTTTCATTGAGTAGCTTGGGGATTACTTGCACTAATAATCAAGCCAAAGGTGTAATGAATTAAAGAGAAAAGAACAAAATGTCATGAATAAAAGGTTGAGTTGTCTAGTTAAATTAAAGAAAAATGTCCCTATGTGTTCTATGATAAGGATGAAACTTTATGAATGAGAATGATTTAAATGAATTGATTGAAAAAAGTCTCAAGCCATTGAATGCTAAGAAGCAACAACAAGGTTATCCACATACACTTTGAACTATGGGAATTCATTTTACTTAGTTGGCTTAATGTAGAAGGTGTTTGATTTAGTCTAAATAATTTAGAAGGATTCTTGCTCAAATTAAAAAAATTCAATTATGATGTTCTTTATTCTTTAAACTTTGTCTTAGAATGAGACTTTGCTTGAGGACAAGCAAAGGTTGAGTGAGGGGAAGTTGATAAACCTATTTTTATAGAATTTTAAGAGGGTATTTACCCTCTATTTTATCTTATTTTATAGTTTTGATTTCAAATTCTTCTATTTATACATTTATTTATTATATTTGTATAATTGATCATGAGATGATAAAATAATTCAAATTGGTCAAATTTACTATGTTTTTAGTGCAAAAATATCAAGTTTAATATTCCTACTTATGAGTACAAGAAGGATGTTTGTTGCACACTTCAAGAAGATTGAATTTTATGATAAAAACCAAAGAAGGGGAAGGTTGTTGCCAAAAAACAAGGAAGATTGTTACATAAAATTAGGATATTCTTGCTATCATAATGATAAGTACGAGAAATTAGAAACAGAAAGGGGACACACCAAAACAGAATTAGCAGAGGAAAAAATTAAAGAGAGAAAATAAGGACAAACACTTTAGGAAGCTTAAGAGTACTTGGAGCTGGAGTAAAATGTCATAATTTTGGAGAAAAATCATACTCTTTGAGGGTTTTATATTTTATCCTTTAATTGATGAACACTTCTATTATTTACTTTATTTTCTATATGTCAATGAGTAACTAAGCTCTCTTCTATGATCTTTGGTGAATCTTTTGATTAAGATACCTTTTTACTATGTATTAGTTTTAAATTATAGTTTTATTTTAGATTTTTGTTGTTTATCTCAATTAAATTATTCTATTGTTTTACTTACATGTTTTGGATGACCGACCTTTGCATGCCTTAATCAATCAATTGACTAGTGACCAACTACAATTAATTGGTAGATCTATAGAATAATTGAGATTAGGATTCTTGTATGACGAAACATAGATACTAATCTTTCAATCACTCAACCTCTTGGTTCTTTATGCTTTCTCTTAATAATATTTTGTGTATAATCAATTAAAGAATTAATTTAAGGAAAAGAATATTACATTGAATGACGAATCTTTGTTAATAATTTTAAAGAGGGATTGATAATTGAGAAAATACATAAAAATTTATATAAAACTAGGACTTGAGGTATTGATATTATAAGTGAAACCATGACCCTAGGTTTACTTTCCATTAATTCAAAATTATGTTGTTATATACTCTCGTTATAATTTTTATGCTATTGTTACGTTTTCGTTATCACAAACCAACAACAATAATTTCCATTAGTCTAAATAATATAAAATCTTGATTAGTTTGGTAGTTGTTAAATTAACCTATATGGATACGATTATCTTATATACTACTACTTAGCAAACTCGTACACTTGTAGAATTTGGCGGACACAGTTAATTTAGTGGATTGAGTAAAAGAGTAAAAACGTAGTGTGATTATAGATCGGTTTCAGATTCTATTTTCACTTTTAAAATATATTAACAAAATAACAACTAACAAACAAACATTAACACTTTAAATAAACAATGAAAAAGTAAAAGAGATACCTAACTTTGTAAATTAGATGTTTACTATGAAAAGAACCGTACATTATGGATCATAGATCTTCAATGCCAACCTTACCTATTTGGAAGTTCAATATAATTAAGCTAAGTGAAAACTACTTGTCTGGATAATTTTATTCCCATTGTACTCCACCAACGTAGTTAAACAAAAGGAACAAAGATTATTTGACGTGTCCAAAATGTTTTGTATACCTATAGTAGAATCTTACTATTAGTATTTTATGCGTGCAAACAACATCTTGAAGCAAAAGTTAATAAGTCAGCGGTTGTGTAAAACAAGATTCTCATTATTGTAAGTATTCATAATTCATATTCTTGAGTAAAACCTGAAGGTTTAAATTCAAACGTCATTTTTTATATCATTAAACTAAAGTCACTATGTCGTTTTTGCTCACGCAACTCAGCTTAACGAAGATAAAAAATTTGATTGAGATAAGTTAGATGATACGGTGCTTTAAGAAAATACACTTATTTAATAATTTGTTTAAAGTCACATTAGAGTAATAGATGTTAAATAATATGTAAATAAAAGGATTCGTATATTTAATGTCTTAATGGAAAGAATGTTGTTTTATCAAGTATGAGTTAGAAATCTCACTTTAAATAAAAAAGTAGATAAAAAATAATATATAAGTAAAAATTAAAAGGCTCATATACCTATAATGCCTTGAGGTTTTAGATATACAACATGAAAATCACTTATTTAATTACTCTTAATCAGTCCAATGTGATTATCCATCCCCGGTAGTTCCATAAAAAACTATATATATATATATATATATATATGAAATCAACTTATATAGTTTTGTTTAATTTTAATGTTTGATTATATTCTTACCGTAAAAAAAAGAATTAATTATTAAAATTAGAGAAAAAAAATAAAATGTATCACTATTTCTCTCTTCATTAATTTAATAATGAAATTAATCAGGGACAAATTTTTTATTTATTTTCTTTAAACTTTTGCTATTTACTTAACTTTTTTTTTGGTAGTGATCATTAATTATATGGTTCAATATAATTTCAATTTTCGGGATATGCTGTTGCTGGTCCCCTTTTATGATGGGGAGATTGGTTGGCTCATAAACGAAGGACGGTTAACGTCTTATTCTTTATTTGAAGCCTATTTGCATTTTTTTTAAGATGTCGTAAATAAATAAATAAAGAATATATCATTCAATATACAAGACGTGCTGAGAAAACTAAAAAGATAGAATTTACATAAATAATGGTACACGAGAAATACTTGAAAATAAACAATACAACAAAATCACCTAATTAAAATTAGCAACTAAGATCAATCAAATTTAAGCAAGCTTATAGCTAGGTTATTTCACGCGATCCACTAAGATAATATTAACAGAGGATACAACAACGTTTTTCTGACAAGTGATTTTGCAAAAGCGTTGTTGTAGGGCCATATAAGGTTTAGGTTTTACAGCGCTTTTGTTGAAAGTGCTGTTATAGAGTCACATAGCGCTTTCACATAATGTTAACAGCACATAGAGCACTTTACATATAAGCGCTGTAAAATATAGCGCTCTCACAAAATATTTACAACGCTTACAAAGCGCTGTAAACTATAGCGCTCTCACACTACATTTACAGTGCTTTTTAGAGCGTTTTGTATATAAGCGTTGTAAACGTTGTAAATATTTTGAAATTTAGTTTTTAAAAACCTTTTACAGCGCTTATGTTACAACGCTTATGGATAAAGGCGCTATAAAATTACAAGTTCAGTTCAAGTTATATATTATTGATAAATAAATAAAAACATATTTAATAAGTTATCTCCCTACAAACCCTAGGAACCCTCATCTCCTCTACTATGTGTCATCTTCTCGCTGAACCATTCTCTACTGTGCACCCATTTCTACTGAGTGATTGTTGTCTAAGATATTGTATTTATTAATTTTTTGTTGTCTCTAAAATTGATAAATTGTTACCTGATAAATTGTTGTTGTCTCTAATGTGAGTTCTCTTCTTTTTTCTTCATTTTATTGGTATTTATTTGGTATTTATTTTATCATAACAAATGTCTTGTTTATAGATTGAGATTGCGGTTTTTAATTAACTATCGTGTTGTGATCATTGATATTATGAAATATTGCAGTAAAATAATGTGTCGTAATTGCGGTTGTGACATATGTATAAAATTTGTTAATGTCGTTGTCACAAATTGTAGTTGCGGACTATTATTTAAATCTTTTGTTGAGGTCACTTGTAGTTGAAAATTCATGTATTCAGATTTAAATCCTTTGTTGTTTTTGTTGATTGTATGGTGCTCCAAAAGCATTTGATTTTCTGTTTGGCATCCCTCAAATTACTGAATGCGTTACTGTATGACTGTGATTTGTTTTGGTGTTTTTTATTGTTTTAATTTGCTAGTTGTAATTAATTATGAAGCATCATATGAAATTAATGAAGCTTGTTGAACATTATTGAAGTTGTTAACAACTGCACAACTACAAGTAAAAGATGTTTAAACTATTTCTTTATATTTTCATTTTACTATATTCAATCAATTGACTCTAGTCATGTCTTTCTGAGTTAGCTCTTCATTATATTTTAATTTTCATATATAAACTATATATATATATATATATATATATTTGATTCTAACTTATTTATGTTCAAATATTATATCGCATAGTACTTTGACAACTTCGATTCAACATACTCTGAAAGTAATCTAATTGAAATAAAAGAAGACTCATGTTAGTGTGTGCTCCAATTGAAAGTTATATAATTTGTTAATAGGTGAGTTTCACATTGCTAGAAATTGTAAACTATTATTGTATATTTTGGTGTGAACTGATCATTATTCTAATTAGTTTATTTTATTTTTTTGTTACAGTAGGGTAAAGAAAGAAACTGCTGGAAATTGCTACTGAACTGGCATGATATTTGTTGCTATGAATATTTAATTGATATTGTGAATATGTTGATACTGTCAATATTGTTATATTTGTTGCTACTATCATAAACTTGTAATTTGTTGCTATGAATATATATGTAATTGATATTGTGAATTTGTAATTGATATTTGTTGCTGTGAATATGAATTTGAATATGAATTTGATGTGAATTTGAATTTGATATGAATCTGAATTTGATAAAAATCTGAATTTGATATGTAATTGATATTTGATGTTGATAAGAATCTGAATTTGAAAAAAAAATTGAAATCTCATTTAAAGACAACATTTTTTTTTAAAATGGTATAAAAGACACGTTTTCATCCTTTTACAGCGCTTTTTTGAAAAAGCGTTGTAGAACTAATTGATAATACAAGCGCGCTATATATATGTACCTATTACAGCGTTTTTTTGAAAAAAACGTTGTAAAACTAGTTGATAATACAAGCGCACTATATATATGTACTTTTTACAACGTTTTTTTGAAAAAGCGCTGTAAAACAAGTTGATAATACAAGCACGCTATATATATGTATCTATTACAGTGCTTTTTTGAAAAAAGCGCTGTAAAACTAGTTGATAATACAAGCGCACTATATATATGTACTTTTTACAACGTTTTTTTGAAAAAGCGCTGTAAAACAAGTTGATAATACAAGCACGCTATATATATGTATCTATTACAGTGCTTTTTTGAAAAAAGCGCTGTAAAACTAGTTGATAATACAAGCGTGCTATATATATGTACATATTAAAGCGTTTTTTTGAAAAAGTGCGGTAAAAATAGTTTAACAAAAGCGCGCTATATATTTACCTATTACAGCGTTTTTTATTTTCAATAGCGTTGTTATATTTTTTAACAGTACTAGATACTAAAGCGCTTAAAAGCGCTGTAAAAGGCTTAAAAAAAGCGTTTTAAAATGCTATTTTTAGCGTAGTGTATGTTTGTATAGAATATTTGCATATTATTGTTAACCGATACATAAACCAATTAAGTTGATCAAGCAACCGTTTAGAATTAAGTTTATGGAATTTGACTTGTGATTATATATGGTCCCCTCCTTAAAATAAAAATAAATAAATATGGTCCACTCCAACGGTGCGTATAATATGCAACCATTGCTTTTTGAGGACATTTTAAATTCTTGATGGTTATTTTCAAGCATTATCCAAATAAATTAATGGTATAAACATTCAATTTAAGCTGTCGTTAAGTTATAGGATCTTCAATTGGCCAGACTTATACCAACCCCTCTCTATAATTGGCATCATTGATGTCATAACGTTCCATATGTTCTAACCAATGAAGGTGCATTTGGTATTGTATATTTCTTTTCTATAAAAAAATGTATTATTGCTTTTTGAAGTATGCAATATTTTTTCTCTGACGAATAAAAAATATGCAATATTTAATTTGGTATAATTGTACTTTTAGTATTTTTTTTTTCTTAAATTATAATCAATTTTGGTCTTAGGAACGGTTTTAATTTCAGAGTTTCTACGGTATATTAACAAATTTAAGTAATTGGTATATTGTTTTTTAGACCAATAAATTAATGATTATTTTATAAATTAAAAAGTTATTTTTTATTTTTGTATTTTAGAAAAGACCACTTCATAAAAAAAATATCATTTCATTGTATATAAGATTATACTAATTTTTTACTTTTATCATAGAAAATATTAATTATTACAAATAATAAATATTAAATAAATAAATAAATTTTTATTTTTTTGACACTTTTGATAAATGATATTTAGTTATTATAATTTTTTAAATGATAGAAAATAATTTTTTTAAAAAAACCGTTTAACTATTAAATAAATACCAAATATATCGGTACATGTCGAATTATCAAATGTATCATTGAAATTCTCTTTTAATCTTTGAAGTTTTCAAATGTTATAATGAAGGTTTTTAATCCTAACTGTATTGTCACTATGCTATAACTTAGTTTTCAACATTATAGAGAATGCAATATGTGTCTCAAGAGACGTGTTAACATTGATTTTTACATTGGTTATTTTATTTGTTGAGATTTGTCACCTAATTGTACTTGGAATGATATTTACCGGAATCAGTATAACCATATTTTTTATCATTTTAGTTAATGTTTCACTTACGTTTATTATTTGGTTCATCGTGATATATGTTTTGTTGCACTGCACTATTTTTTTCATTTACCTTTATTTTATCCTTTTGAGTTTTTAATTAAAGTTTTTAATGAAACAATATTGTTCATCTTTTTTTTCTTACCAAATTTTTTATATTTCTTAAACAATATATTTATTAGAATGCTACAAAGGATAAAGGATAAATGATAGTTGTGGTGCACTAACATGGTTACTATATTAATTCTATCATATAATTATTTGCACTCTATTTAATTCTAGTCTCCCTCACTTTGGCTAGTTGGGTGTTTCTTAGTTGTTGTTTTTTAGTTTTTAAAATTAATTTTGAAAACTAAACATGTTAAAGACGAAGTCGCATAAAAATTATATTTTTATATGTATTTTAAAAACAATTTTCTCCTAAAGTTCAAAATCACAAAAATTGATTTTTTTTAATTTTTCTATTTGTTTTGTCTCTAACCCATCACCAACCGTGGTCGCAACCATCACTCCTCCCTCCGATTGTCCTTTTAACTGTCACAACCACCGCCGACTACTAATAATCATTTCGTATGTCGACTTCCGTCTCCCCCATAATTACCACTTGTTACCATTATTATTAAATAAATAAATTATAATATTTAAATAATTTTTATTTTTAAAATGATTAAAACTTTATATTCTTAGTCTTGTGGAATATTTCAATAGAGAGATTCTAAGGTTAGAGAAATTATAAGTATTATCACGTTATTTCTCTTGATTGCTATAGCTACTCGACGATAGTTTCCATTGCACTTGTAAGTTTGTGGTGACAACATTAATATATTTCTTTTATATTTTTCAGACTTAATTAATTTTTTTTATCATTTTTTAATTTTTTTTAGTGTGTCAAATTTTTTATATTGGGTGAATTAATTTATAGTCATATTAAAAAGAGTGGTTTTACTAAAAATACGAAACATAACTTAGAATTGAAACTCAAAAGTAAAATTAAATTTGATTTTTTTAAATTTTAAAAGAATGTTAAATAATATCTTCTTAACATTTCTTATTTTAAATGATTAATGAATTTAAAAAAAAATATAAATCATTTGAAAGAATTTGATCTCTGATTAAAAAATCTTTTATTAGACTTTATTTTTCTTATAACCGAACTAAAAATTACTAAGACAGAAAAATTGGAGGGTTGAGGACAATTATTAAGCGGAATCTTTTTGCCATTACCAAGATTTTTTTTAAATACTTAAGGATTCATTTATAAGAGAGAAAGAAACAAAAAAAAATTAATATTTTAAAACTTTTTAAATAATTCAACGTCTATCCGTATATTTGATATTTAAATATTTGAATTTTTTTAAAAAAATTATTTTTTATTATTATATAATTATAATAACTAAATATATTTATAAAAAATAGCGAAATAAAATTTACTTTTTTCTTAATTTTATTACTCATAATATGGAATATTGAATATTTTTACAATAAAATATAAAAATTTAGTATAATATTTATAAATAACGAAATAATGCTTACACTTGTTACATGACCTTTAATAAAATATAAATGTCAGGTCAAATTTTCCTTAGACCATAAGAGATTTTAACACTACATCTCAATTCAAAACTTTAAGACAATAAGTTTATGAGTTACATTTCTTATATATCCAACATTTACTTCATTTATAGTCAATATGAGACTTATTTTAACTACTCACACTTGAATTTCCAACAATAAATATATTAAAATATTTTAATTTATAATTATATCATAAAAGTTCTTCAATATTTTAATTATTAAATTATTTCTCTATCTATCTCTTAATGTAAACTCCAAAACACACGCAACAACTATTTTGCTTGTTAAAAAGAAACTATTTTGTTGCACTGATTAATCGCTTTTTTTCGTTAACCTCGCTGATCGGTCGCTATCTTGTTAAAAAGTAGACTACTACGTAAATTGGGCCCAAAATTTTGTTTCGATTATCTGTTCAAACATAAAACTAACATTTGACCAAAGAAAAACATGAAGCTTGCAACCAATTATGCTTTTGCATCTTTATCAAACAATATAAAATAAAGAAGAATTATTGTTCCAAGATTAAAAAGATAGAATCCAAAAGAGAAAAACAAATGCAGTACGAGTTAATCCTCTAAGTCATGATTCATGAGATGTAAGCAACACGAATTCAATGCTGTCAGCAAGAACCCGCGTCACATAGTCGGTATAACGTGGACCGTTTAATCTTGATCGGGTGGTTAAAGAAAAGGCGGATTTAATTTTTTATTTTATAATTTTAAATTCTGAATTTGAATCTAAACCATTTCATCAGATCAACAACTCTCGATGTCCGACTGTGTGATCGGGTTCTGCTAATAGCAAAGAACTCAGTTTTGCAAGCTACAGTAGTTCAAGATGAGACTCACAAGCAATAGCAGATCTTGAACTAAAACATTGACGTAAAAAAAAAATTTATTATATAAACAAAGTTTTACAAAGATATGATTGTTTATTTTTTTTTAAGAGAATTTATGATTGTTAATTATTGATTTAAAATTATTAGAACAATTAAAATACATATTTTTGTAAATCTAAAGTTTACATATCATATTAAAGTTTGTTGTTGACAAGACTGATTAGACTATCTCAAAACTATTACGATGGAAAAAAAATAGTTAAAAATTTCTACGAGTATGTATTGAAGAACCAAAAGTTTCTTTGATCTAAACAAATAACTTTTTTGCATTACTAGTTCGCAAAAGAAGTTGATAATTTGAAAAAATGATTTTCTCACATTTCTGGAATATATATATATATATATATATAAGGTGATATTTGTATAGTATATAAGAATTTTAAGTTATAAATTTATAAAAATATTTTGGTGAGGTAGTGAATTGGCATTTTTAATAATTAAAAATTAGTTGGAGTTTAGGTTGAAAATTTTATTTTATTTTATAATTATTATAGTAGTTATTTTTGTAAATTATTATTTCTGATTTCTTAATAATAGACATCTAGAATATAATTTGATCTAAAAAAAATGGTGTATTTGATTTAGAGTTGTCTTAAAGATTTTACAGACTCTATTATAATCTTAATTAAAAATTGAGAATAATAAACAAAAGTACAATTTTAATAATTAACAAAGTTAGTAAAATAAATTTTAGATACCAATATACAAGATACAATAAAGATCTACACATATAAATCTATATGATGCAATGAGGATCTACACATATCAATTTGGTTAGATTAATTTATCTCACAAAATCAGATGCACAAATAGCATGTTATCTTCACATATTATACTCAAACATACATCTCGATAAGAATAATCTAACAATCACAATTCATCTCATAAAATAGACCGACTATAGAACTAAAATTACAACAACATATACTACAATAACTATATTGATTAGCATATCTATTAACATATGTCATGTCAAATCTAGTTGAAATTCGTCACAACCCGATTAACATATATCAAACCACAATTATCATATAAACTTATATAATTTAGTTTTCACCATCTTATTGTAACACCTTATAATTATTTGTTTTTCAAATTTCTTTAATACAAATATTTTTTTTTATAAATTTTAACTAATTTCATATTTTCAATCCCATTCATATGTAAAATTATATGCAAATCATATCTCTACTTTCTGTACTACGTAGGCCCTGTTCTAGATGAATTGTATTTTTTTTATTGTATTTCTAGATGAATTGTATTTCTAGACGAATACACCTGAATTTTGTAAGTGCTATATGCTAGTCAAGATATAATATATTTCAATCAAATTAATGACTTGAGAAAAAAATTATAATTACTGAATTTGATTATTTTTTAATTTTATAGATTTTTTTATTTCGTTTGATCTGTGAGCGGGTTGTTATTTGTTGTGATTAATTATTTGATTTATATATATAGACAGTTATACAATTATATTTTTAGTCAATTACGTAATACTATATTTATTATATTTAATTAGAAAATTTGCAAAATATGAATATTAGATTGGACATAAATATATTATGTTAATATTTATTTTATCTGTATTTTATTATTAATTAATGATTTGTAAACTTTTTTAACTTTTCATGTAAACTAAATTGATTTATGTTTTTGTTAAGTATATGATGTTGTTTGATGAAATATAAAGTTAATAAAATTCTCATATTGAATTCAACAATTTTTTATAAAACAAATTAAAATGATTAATTATTTTAAGACAACTTACGTCAGTAATTAATACAAATTAAAAACTGAAAATAATTTTTATTTTGAGTTTATTTATTATTTTTATCTAAAGATTTTTTTTTTTACAATATAATATTATAAGATGAAATATAAAAATTACTTCACAAAAATTGTTACATGTATAAATTTGCGTAATTAGTATCAAAAGAAAAGTGGAGGTTATCAGTATTATCAACAACTAATAAAGACCAATCAATTAAGAGAGCATGCGTTCTGTTTTTTCAGGCATTATCAACAACACAATTGTACTTGAGAATATCGATTAAGAATGATAATAGGTAATATGAATAGTGGATACTAGTTATTCGTGTGCATTATCAACAACACAATTATAATTGAAGAAAGATCAATTAAGAATGATAA
This sequence comes from Cicer cuneatum, assembly GCA_037974295.1. Taxonomy (NCBI): domain Eukaryota; kingdom Viridiplantae; phylum Streptophyta; class Magnoliopsida; order Fabales; family Fabaceae; genus Cicer; species Cicer cuneatum. Next base: position 61,746,381 of record JBBPBO010000003.1, read on the forward strand.
TAGATAATCACTAATATGAAGAGTGGATACTAATTATTCGTTATTTGTTCTATTGAATAAAGATGATATATGTATTGTATTTATGTCGGGTTAAATATCTGTCAAATAAATTTTTATTGAATTTTTAAATATCCATAGATATAATTGATATTCCTATATATAATGATTTAAATAAAAAAACATTTATATAAAAAAATAATTTTTTTGTCATAATACAGAATTTTATTTGTATTTTGTCAACACAAAGAATGTATTAATACATAAAATGTTAGACTAGCATCAAAACAAAAGGTATCACAAACTTCTATCACAAAAGTATTAATACATTCACACAAATAAAATATATTACAATATAGTAATTTTATTAATTCACAAAAATGTATAAATATCTCGGAATATGGATAACATTACATCCACATTCATATCAATTATCTAATTAATAGTAAAGATATAATATTTATTTTATCTACATATTAAGTTACGGACATGCCCCGCACTGGTAACAAATTTTAGCAACGGATACCTAATACTTTTTCATTCCTAATATGGATTTAGGTTACTGGAATAATATATGTACTTTATGTGTCGGAAACTCACCAAAAATAATATGTGCCTTTTAGAAAGAAAAACATTCCCTCTAAATATAACTCCTATTAAAATTAATGATGCATATAAAAGGTACACATGAGTTTGTCTTAAAAGTAAAACTGAAAAATGGAAAAATATTAGGACTAAAAAATTAAGAAATTGTTTATAAGACAAAAAAACAAAATATTACAATTTTATTGAAGCTAAAAACATATATAATCTTTTTAAGTTATAATCAATTTTAAAAGTAAAATCAATTTCACTTTTTAAATATGTTAAAATCAATCATACACTTCTAAAATTAATTATAAGCATTTAAAATTGAAACCGAACATACATTGTCATCTATCATCACGGCTATGCTATTAAAATTGAGAAAGGTTAGCAGTCGAGATTAAAGTATATGTCTCATTTAGACTCTAAAGTTTGATATTAACTTTCGATAAAATGACTTATTTTTTGGGTTTGGTTTAGCATTTCACTTAATTCATTTTCTTGGCAAGTTGGTGGCCTAATCAAGATGTTTGAAAATTTTACCCTCTACTCCTATATTTATATTCCTACCCCGTATTTTATATAAACTATTTATTTTATCCTTTTAAATATTTAAAAAAAAAATTTACTCCACTAAATTTAATTGAAGTTCTGGAAAAATTTCCAGAACACATATTTTTTTAAAAAAAATTGAACTTTGTACCGGAAAACTTAAAAAAAAAAAAATTTCCAGTGCACAAATGTATTTTAATAGGATTTAGGCCTAAACCCTAACTTTGTGTACTAAAAACTTTTTTCAAGTTTTTCGGTATACAAATATGTTTTTGTGTATCGAAAAACTTTTTTGTATGTTTTCCGGTACACAAACTGGAAAACCTTTTTCGAGTTTTTCGGTACACAAATATGTTTATATTCAAATTTTTAAGAAAACATGTATTCCGAAAAATTTGAAGAAAAAAAAAATTTTCCAAAACTCCAACTAAATTTAGTGGGACAAAAAAAATTTATAAAAATAAAAAATATAAAATGAGTAGTTTGTATAAAATGTAGAGATAGGAGTATAAATGTAGGGGTAGAGGGAAAAACTTTTAAGATGTTTGTATGCAAGCCCATATGTTTTGAACTGGTGGATTGGGACTAGGTTTATTTTTCAGTCCAATTAAATAAAAAACCAAGGAAAATTTACCCCATACCCCACATTTGTACCTATACCCCACAAATTTTTTAAAATATCAAATATACCATTATTTTTTATTATTATTTTACCAACTCAAATTCACTTTTTTTTTTACCTTTCAAAGATTTTCAGAGCAAAAAAAAAAGTTTTCCAAAAGTTACCAGAAAACATGTTAAAAAGATTTTCGGTACAGAAGGTTTTTACCGGAAAACTTTTTTAAAGTTTTTCAGAACAGAAGAGTAAAAAGGTGTGTACCCGAAATATTTTAAAAAGGTTTCCGATACAGAAGCGTGAAAATTAATACTATCGGAAAACTTAAAGTTTTCCGATACAGTAGGTGTTTACCGGAAAACTTCTTCACAAGTTCTCCGGTACACACCAAATTTTAAAAAAAAATTTAAAAATTTAAATTTTATTTTTATAATTTTTAACATATATGGATAAACCGCTACTATTATATGATAAAACATATGTCGATACTACCAACGTTTTTGACACAGATCATGTATGAATAATTATAATTAATATTAATATTGTAAAAATCTATTATTGTGATTAATTATTATAATTTATTTTATATTTTATTTCAGATATTTGATACACAGAAAACTGTTGTGAATTGGGCTAGAGAATTCGGTATAAAACACAAAGTGACTGTTATCATCCCAAGATCAGATAAAGAGACAAGAGAGAGAGGGAGGAGAAATAAATTAATATTAGGTTGCGACAAAGGAGAAAAATACAAGGGTGTTGATAGTTTAACTCGAAGTTCAACAAAAAAATGTGGTTGTCATTTCAAGCTTAGATCAAAACCATTAAAAGATGGTTCAGGATGGACAATTTAAGTAATTTGTAGAGTTCACAACCATGAATTACCTGATACTTTGGAGGACATGCATTTGTTGGACGTTTAGATGAAGAAGAGAAAAAACATGTACATGACTTAACAAAATATAATGTTGCACTGAGGCACATATTACTCTCATTGCAAGACTGAGATAAGAACAATGTTACTCATATCTCACAAATATATAAACAGAGGAGTATGATTCCATTCCACGTCAGAGGTCATAAGAGAAAGATGCAACATTTATTCAAGTTAATTGAAGATACAAAATATGTGTGTTGGAATAGAAAGCGGGAAGACTCAGATGTTATGAGAGATATTTTTTGGGTCCATCCAGATTTAGTGAAGTTGTTGAATTTGTTTCCTATTATGTTGATTATGGACAGCACCTACAAAACCAATAAATACATAATGCCATTACTTGAAATTGTAGGTATGACATCAACAGAGATGCCATTTGTAGTTGGATTTGCTTTGTCGATTTCATATCGACAAAAATATTGGAGCAAAATGCAAGCAATATATCTTATAGGATAGACAATAGTTAGTATTGAATATGTGGAAGACATAATGTATTGGAATGATGAAAAAGAGTATATCACGTGCTTTCACATATTTGAGCAATTATGTACCGATAATAAAGTATTTGTTGATTATGTGAAAGAAACTTGGTTGACTCTTCATAAGCAAAGGTTTGTTGAAGCATGGACAAATCGAGTGATGCATTTGGGGAACACAACGACTAACATGTATGACATCTTACTATAAAACCTCAATTTTGTAATTTTACTATATATTGTTGGATTGCTCCATGGTGACAATTTACATGTAATGATAGGGTTGAGTCAGCTCATTGGAAACTGAAGTTAATGTTGGAACACAACATAGGTGACATGTGTAAATGTTGAGAGGCTATGAACAACATGATCAGGTTGCAACATAAAAAAATCAACGACTCATTTCAGAAAAGTTTCTATTATAAAGAGCTTGAACTCATCAATCCATTTTAATAGAGATTGAATACATTTGTATCAATAGAAGCTCAAAGACGTATTGCTGACGAATACGAGAAAGTTGAGTGGGTGGGTACTGACAAATTTGTATGTGGGTGCTCTCTCAGAAAAACATATGGGTTACCTTGTGCTTGTGAATTAGAACAATATAGATTTTGTTCATATTCAACGGAGGAAATTAAGCATGGAATGTGAACTCACCCAAGTCACAGAAGATGGATCAGAGTTAAATATGTCTAATAAGATGAATGCCTTATGGAAACGCTTTCGATCACTTGATGTTATAGGAAAAAGAGTGTTGAAGAGTAAGGTGCGTGAACTTGCTTTTCCAACTACAAGTTCAACGTGTCCACCATCTGAAAAAGTTCAAACCAAAGGACGGGTGAAGAAGAGTAAGTCTAAGAAGTCGAATGGATATGATGTATATCGAGACCCTTCTTACTTTAAGCATGTTAATGCAACATATTGTGAAGATCCTGGTTCCCAACCATCTCAATCATCAAAGCATAGACATTCTCTTTCATCAAAGAAACAACTCTCTCAATCATCTCAATCCTTAATACATTTATTCTTGAGACAATTTCCTGATACTATTCAACCATACATTGATGACATATTTAATGTGATAGCAGATGAAAATTATGGCTATCGCATTATTGCATCATTGCTTGGACACGATGAGAAGTCTTGGTCTTTGGTCCGCCATAGTTTGGAACAGGAGATTGTTTCTCATATAAGTCCATATCATAGACTGTTCCCAAGACGCATTATAGAAATTAGAGATTTGTTGAAGATAATAAGCTTATGTGTTCAACCCATAGATAAATGGATGTTCATACCTGATATGGGTTACGTGATAGCGACAACATATAATATTATTCTTGTCACGTTTGGTCAGACATTTTCTATGACTTTCTTTCCTATGAGGGGTTCACATTCAGGACCGACAAAAAAAGATCGTATCATATGTATTGGTTTTGTCGACGCAAGTCACTGGGTTCCGGTAAAACTATATTATTTTCTTAAGTAATAATTTTTTTAAAATAATCACATTATTTATTATTTCGATGTATTTTGCAGTTAAATATGAAATATGGATTTCCAATGCCAGACATTGCACCAGGTTGGAAGCAATTTCGCACCGATGAGGCAACTTCTTGGGCAATAGCATATACAAGGCGTCTACAACATTGGGGGTATTTAATAGGCCATATGCCACATATTAGACAAGATCTACTGAAAGAACCCGTAGATATCATGTCATTAGATGAAGATTGATTTTGCATGTACTAAAATAATTTAAAACTTATATAAAATCACTTGTTAATAGTTCATTTTAGTTTACTGTCGTTATATTTCATCTTGTATTTTATTTAGTTTACTTTCGTTATAGTTCATCATAAATAATATAAAATTAATGACATAACAATAATGCTAAACATAATGAAATAAAAACAAACTAACATTAAAATTTACAAAAACAATGTTTATCATAAATAAAAGTAACTACTAACTAGTGTGATGACGCATTAAATACAAAGCTTTATAAAAGTGAGTATACAAGTTGTCATCTGGATTAGCTTCATATACATCCAACCCCTGTTGTATAAGATCATCAACCTGCTGTAGGATAGATAGCTGTGAACTAGAACTAGCTGCAGTGATGGTCGGCACACTAAAATATGGGACCTGGGGTACATTGTTGGTAGTACCACTCCAAATATCCCTCCTGACACTCAGATGGATATGTAGCTGGATGGATCATGTGATATATCTCGGTGACAAGAGTCCCATATCCCATCCATTCCACATCTGCATCCGATAATCTAGAAAGATCTGAAGGTGGCGGTGGTGCAATATGTTGGATATATCCAAACTATCTAAAACACCTCTCTGGCATATACGCCACTACGGTGCTGCATAGTCGGAGGTGACCAGTGTATAACACGATATCATCAAAGGAAATGACATCCCTATGATTCTCCCATGGTTTCCATATGACTTTCGCAAGTGTCAGTGCATCAATCATATGTCTATACTCAGGGATCTTGTGTTTGCCTTGTTTGTAGCTTCATCTATTCATCCAAGCAATACACTTAACATCAGCACCCTGATTACCATTATTACAAATATTTGGAAAATATTCATATATCCAACATTGTTGCAAATAAAAATAAATAAATTAATGATAAACATAAAAATTAAAAATTAAAAATAAATAAAAGAATTATAAATATTTAATACTTGTAGTAGCGACATATATCCACCTAGTTTTTTGGTGTCATAACAGCAGGCATCCGAGAGGTAGTCATAAAGGACTACGAGTGCAGCAGTATCCCATGCGTATTTATCTGTACCGACTAAATATCTGAATAAAGGAAGGTACTCTACATCAACAAGAGTATGACTCTTATCTGCGAAAATAGTACTCCCTACTAAATTCAACAGATACGCCCTAGCAGCACAATCAAATCTCACTGTTGCACACTGCCTTTTGAATTCCTCCTTCAACCAATCCAGTCTATAGTGTGCACATCTAGTCTTTCTGGTCTCCTCCCAGATCTCTTCTACAAGCACTCCTAATAAACTCATGGCAAGATTACATGTCATTATTTTATCTACATCGGTTGGACTGTAGAACTCACCCCTGATAGCCAATCCCAAAAGATTGGCAACATCATTCAAAGTAATCGTTATTTCACCAAATGGCATGTGAAATGACGATGTCTCAGAATGTCATCTTTCCACAAATGCAGAAATCAGGTTGTTGTCAATCATCTTCAAACTACCCCATTGTAGTGGGGTCAATCCCGACAAATTCACCCAGTTCTCTATGACTCGCAGGAGTACCTGCGAGGTAAATTGTAGGAGTTTCTTATCATGCGCATTAATTTTAAGCATTGGTTGCTCCTATATACAAAGAAAATATATGACATTAAAATTAAATATATAACAAAAATAACAATTAATTAAAATATTTTTAATGCACCATAAATAATAATTAATTTAACATACCTGACCAAACCACAATCTAGCTAAAACATGATGTCGGTATCGTGTAAGGACGGATAAATCATATGGTCCTCCAGGATATCGTGTCAGCTCACCAGGTCCATCATGTATCTCCTCCATATGCTCTCCCTCGTGTACTGCAGCCTCTTCCTCCTCATGTACTACAAGAGGCTCCTTCTGCTAATGAATAGTAACATCAGCCTCTGGGATAGCCAAATGATCCTGCTTTTCCTCGTCATCGTCTTCAACTATCATTCGTCATCTTCTCCTCGATGTTGTCGGCCGAATCCTCTCTAAATGATGCATCATGGATGATGAAGAAATATCAGTGTCGCGTGACGTTCATATTATTTTTCCGTCTCTACCTCGTGCACTAACGCCTACCAAAAGTTAAAAAATAAGAAGAAAAAAATCACAATTAGTTAAAAAATCATAATTAAATAAATTAAAAGTATATATATTAAAAAAAATAAAAACCAATACCGGGAAACTTATTTTTCAAGTTTTCCGGTAGCTACCGGAAAAATTAAAAAAAGTTTTCCGGTACACATGTCTATTCCAGAAAACTTGAAAAAAGTTTTCCGAAGTGTATTTTGTGTACCAGAAAACTTGAAAAAAAAATTCTGATATAGTTTGAAAAAAATCACCCACTTTTTCCGGAAATGTCAAATGATGGAATGGTGAAAATTTTCAAGTTTTATGATTTAAACGAAGACAAAAATATCATTTCCTTGCATTTATGGGGATAAAAGTAAAATTGAGGGGGTATGGAATAAAATTTTCAAAGTCCAATGACATTTTTTTGGGTCCACCTGTCCCATGTTTGATTACGATGCTTTTGTTGAGACTATCTTATTAAGGAATTTTTTTCAAGGATTTTATTTATAAAAAAAAATGTAAAATAAATATATCAAAATATCAAGGATTTTTAATTTAACTATTTAAAAAAATAAATCCTAATACATGGGATGCGACCTTTTACAAATAAAAATAAAAATGAATTCAACAAAATATAATTGAAAACAAATATATATTAATAAATCAAACATAATATATTTAAATAATAAAAAGTACAAAAAAATTACTAATTTTGAATAGGACATTTGGAAAATATTTTTTTATTATGACTGAAATATTCATTATAACCTACATTTTATTGGTACTCTATTTCTATTGTCCATTTTTATTATAAAGCGACTACTATTTGGACGATATTTTTTATTTTTTTTGCATTTGAAGATTGTGACACTCATTTCACCTTCATATGTAGGCTAGTATCCTTTATTGAGTATAGTTGGAAACTCTTCGTTGTACACTTTTAGTACAATAGTCACCTTGTACACATTGAGTAGATGCTTGAGATGGTTGTGGCTACTTTTAGAACATGCAACTATGATATATGAACAAGACACTTGTATAGTTTGATATTTTTCACGGTTGCACCATTTGTTATGATGGTTTACTTTGAATTGACTAGTTAATCGTCTCTCTCTTAGGTTTACCGTCTCGTCCACAATGAATTGCATAACTTGGTGAGTATTGGACTTAGCTATTTCAAGTTCAATCTTATTCATGCATTTTTCTGTTGATACTCGACCAGAAACTAACATTGTTTTCTGATGTTGTACCTTTTTTGCAAATAGTTCACACAACCTATAGTAGGTTGCTTTGACAACAACAATTATAGAAAGGTTACATGTACCCTTTATCACTCCATTCATTGACTAAATAAAATTGGTTGTCACGTGAATCCAACGTCATCCTCCATCAGAAGCTCGAGTCTAATTTTCTCAAGGGATATTGTTAATACCAAATTCATTTGGACTACACGTACCTATCTAATCTATTTTCATACAATAGAAAAACATAAATCAGATAGGCCGACACTTCAAAATTTGGCATTCAACAACAAATACCACAAGCACCGAAGGACATGCAATAATACCTTGAAGTTCACGTAAGACGTGGGGTTGATTATCATTGGGGCTTCCGCTACAAAGACTAGAACAATCAGTGGTGGAAACACGAGAATTATGTGTTACATAATATGTTTATAGATGTTGAATTACCACACATAGCTTAGTATATAGTGCTTGGTTTAGGAAAATACAAAGCTATTTGTAGACTATAATTATAGTCATGAAATTACAATAAAACTCTCTAAAAGCTTCAATTTTAACTTCTAAAATGATTCTTTTTTGCAATTTAATTAATAATATTTAAATTATCAAGACATCTAAATTGTTCTACATCATGAGATCGTTTATTAAGTCATTTAAAATATGTCAAATAACTTTTTTAAGTTAAAAAATCTAAATGAATGATCAAAATCGTTGAATTTTAAAATGAGAGACTAATTCTATAAATTGGTAAAAATAGGAGTGCAAAACTGCAATTAAACCCCAAAAAATATCATTTTTGGAAAAAGATCCCTTTTCATCAAACTCCTCAAAATCTATTGATATTTTTGATCTGACAAGTCACTCAACTTATTAATCGTAGAGTATCTTGCACAAAATATTAAGGTTAACAACAAGTATTAACTAAAATATTATAATTAGATATTCATAAAAGTCATATGTTTTTTTTAGAGCTCCACACAATTCATACATAGTCGATAAGTTGAAAAAGTTAGAGTTTCAATTCGCACAAGTTTTACAATTTTTACAAGTCACACAATTCACACTTGTTACAACTTTTAGAGATTCACACAATTCAATCAAATAAAATGTATCCGCTTTACAATTTTCAATTTCTTATATTTAAACATCGTATCACTTCTAAAAAAAGAGGATCGACCGGTTACGAATGAGAGCGAGAAAAAAAAGAGTCTAATAATAGAATTTCCTTTTTCCAAGATAATATCTTTTTTAGCCAAATCTTTTATCAACAATAGAAAATCCATCAATTTTCCACAAAATTTGTCTATTTTTTAATTATATAAAATTTTAAAACTATTTCATTTCGAAAATAAGAACAACAGAGATTAGTGGATAATCTTCTTTTATATAAATATAGATTAGTGGATAATAAACATATGTATAAGATTACATCACACAATAATAAACATAAATCAAAATTTTCAAATTAAAGAATAAAATGAAATTATTTCTAACAAATTCTTTCAGGTTCATATGACAAAAAAATATTTGGGGTTGACCTATGAAGTTAAAATTTCATGATGATCAGTTCACGAGCATCTTAAATCAGACATTAAAAAGCTGTCAGAGCACTCAATTTGGGAATTACAAATTGGAATTGCCCTAGCCCCATAAACTTTACTCAAATCCAAAATTGGAGTGATTCAGTAATTCAGCCGGCCATGGTAAATATTTCCTTTATTGGTCCCCAGACACCAAACAATACACTACTTTTTTCATATACTACTTTCTTGTATGATTATTTTAAAAATATTATGAAAAATAAAATAATATTTTATTAAAACAGGCCGAAAAGAAATTAAGAATTGCATTAAAAAAATAAAGTCCATCTAAAAAAAAAGAAACAAAAGTGTTTACTGCTTAATTGACTCTATAGTGAACGTCGTAAAATGGTTTAAAGTGATTTAAACTTGTAAACACATTTTTAATAATACGAAAAATAAGATAATAACATGGATATCTATTAGACCAATACTTCAATATTAATAACACCTCTACTTAATCATAACATAAATATCTATTAAACCAATACTTCAAGATGAATAACACCTCTCCTTACTAATATGATATTTTTGCAAATGTGTTTAGAAAAGGAATAACTATTACCGAGTGTATTAATTTTTTTTAAAATTAATGCATATCAACAGAAGAACACATTTATTTTTTAACAGTTTCAAGTTACTTTTTACCTTGACTTACTTTTTATGTTTTAGTTACCATTTTTGGTCATGTGTCTTTGTTAGTTAATTATTATTAAAAAAACATTAGGACTTTATTAGTTGGCATGTCAAGTATAACATTAAATAAGGAACCCATTTGAGATTGACCTTACACTGCAATGCAGACCACAATTAATTAAGAGACTGCAATAATATTGTAGAGTTATTATTACATATAATAAGACATGAGAATTAGGGCTTTGGGCTTTGCTTTGTGTGAATTTGGGAAGTTACAGGCAAAGTGACAAAAACAACATTCAGTAAAGTAGGACTGGTGGGGAAGATCCCTTTGTAGCTAAGTTTATAGGGCTTTGTTTGATGTTATTTCTTTGTCAATCAGAATATGGTAGGGAAAATAAAACAGAACAATTTGTATATAATAAAGTTGTGGATTTTCCTTTGCTGTAACCTGCAGTCAATGGATACTTTTTGAATTGGATGGCAATGACCAATTACATTAACAGTTCATAGTGAGAATAAAAATTACCCTTTGTGGTCTCATTCACTTAAAGTGAGTGTTTGTATTTGAAGAATCTTCATGTTAAAATTGATGAAAAAAATAGCAACAAAAATGAGAATATAAAATATTGATTATTTTCCTCAAATATTTTTCGCTGGATTTAATGACGAATTTAGAGAAAGATTTTAATTTTATTTGTCAGAAATTCTCAGACAAATTTAATTTTTTTTAGTGTGAATTTCAATTTTATTAAAAAAAGCTTCGTTTTTTTTTTTACTTTTAATCACATATATATCTGTTGCATATTTAATTGATAGTAACAATTAATATATTTTTTAATAAAATTGTTTATTTTTTTTAATGTTTTGAGTTATGAAAATGTTACTTCTAACCACCACCAATAAAATGATACTGTGTTTTTTTCTTATTTTCCAAGTTGACGAGTGTTTAATTGAGCCATAAGTTTAGAGTTCTACTTTGATTTTTAGAGGCTTTAGCTTAATTTTGGTATCACTGTGATTTTGCATAAACTACAATTTACAGTTTTTGAAAATCGCCGTAATTTACCGTAATTCTAACAACTCTACCGGAATATCAATCGTATGCTTGGTGTTTCTAATCTATTATGATTTTCTACAAAGATTTTGGCATTTCTAAACTACGTTGGCACCCAACTAAGTAACAATACTTTGAAGTGTCCATTAGGATCTTTATTTAATAGACAGTAAAGTAAATTGAAAACAAAACAAGAACAAGTTAAAAAAACTAAGTAAATTCAAATAGGTGAAAGTTAAAAAGGGTAGCTGCGTTTTCCGAGCAGGGGAAAAAATCAGCATATAGTAGAACATGGCATAAAAAGTGAATGAATTTTGAATTGATCAGCAAAAGACTGGTGAATTATGAGTGGTTGAAAACATTGCAGAGCAGTAATAAATTCAATACGGTCAAAAGTCAAAATCTACCTTAATAACTTCAATAATTATGGTTTTCTGTCACTATATATAGCTAACAGCCTTGCAGTGGTGTGTGTATGAAGCAAACCATATTTACAGCATGTTTGAAACTGCCCTTCAGTAACAAAACCATGTTTTTAAGACTTAAACATATATCGTTTTGTAATTTTTAAAGATGTTTTCCAAACATGTTTGTTTTATTTTTTTTTATCAGTGTTTTTTAGAGTTGAAAATTTGAAATGACAAATTTAGAAGAAGCATCACCATTTAATTTTTACATTTAACTTCAATTTTTATTTTAACTAAATCAATTTTACATAATCAAGTTAAGGTATATATATATGTATGAAGAGAGTACAATGGAGATTCCAACTAGACATAGATAGCTATATTCTAAAAAGCTACCCTTAATACATACAAGCCTCAAACCTTGGACTTAGCCAAAAATAATCAACCTATTATGCAACAGTAATATTTTAACAGCTAGGGGAATCAAAATTATTAACAGAACCAACAAAACATAAGCACAAGATGTGTTGTAGAGGTTACATTGTTTATGGTAAAATAACATGAGCAATTTAATGCATTATGTGCACATATGCAATAACATGACAATAATTTTTGTTACTGAAAATATGACATAATCATATAAAAATATATAATATTACTTCCTCCCCAAAATATAAACAAAAAAGTAGATATATTTGGCTATCCACTTTTTTCCTTACATTTTTTTATGGAAAAAGTATTTAGTTCAGATTTCCATCTTTCATTTAGTTATGATTTATGGAATATGTTAATTAAAGTTCCATCAACTATATATACACTCGAAATAAAATATGCTATTACCTTATTGACCTCAGGTTTCCGAATCCCATACGCAACAAGTGTCATATAGAGGCTACAAAGATTATCATCAGCATGACAACAAGAAAAGCAAAATATTATCATGAGAAGCCAAAAACTTGGTGGAAACTGAAAATAATTAACATATTATATGATAAAAACAATGTGAAGACTTTCAATTTGTCTAAAATTAAACTGAGTGTACAGTTTACCAATATGACAGCAACAAATTACCATGCCTGACAAGTTCACCTATAAAGTATCAATGTATTAATTAATTAATTGTATTTTCAAAACCGTAAGATTGTACTAATTGTAGGATATAGGGGTAGGATATAATATACATGATGATTAAAGAGGATGATAATATATGCATAAAATTGTAGCTAATTAAAGGAATATGGTACAATGCAATAAAACATGATAGTACATAACTAATGACCCAAAGAAACAATTCACAGTTCAAAATGATTTTTTTTTTTAGCTGTTTGGTAGCAAGAATGTCAGCATGAGTAGGCCAAGAACCTGACTTAAAAATTTAAGAGGGTATGCAGAGGGTCCTAGCAAGAATAAAGGGTACTCAACTTTTGAATCCCAAGAAAAACAAACTCTCATTATCCTTTCTGTCTCACCCTAGCTAGAAAGCGACACATCAACCCTAATTTTATGTGCAGGTAATCATCACCTATATTCACTGCTTCTGTCTTTCATGTCTTTTTTTGCATTTTTATTTCCTTCATCTATCATAAAGGGTCACAAGAGTTTCTTATACACTCTTGAGTTTTCATTATATATACTTCCATTGCATTACATCTCATACATGCAAATATATTCAAGTTGAGCTTAACCTTCCTTAGCTCAACTTCTTCAACCAGTCTCTGGTTTTTCTTACCATGTACTGTTTCATAGAGGAAAAGGCCACAATGCTCTTTGTTATGGCCCTTCTTCAAGATGAAGATGATGGTTACAATATTCAAGAACAAAGGGAAGTGTGGTGAACATTATGGCGATATCTCTCCTGAGCTTATTCTTCTTATATCTTTGTTTTAATTTTTTGAACTTTATAAATAATTTTCAAGTTTTCTTGACCTTGCAAGTCCAAAATCTTTAATATAGATCTAGGTCAAGATTATTTGTTAAAAATCTAGAATATAAAGTGTCTAATATCATGTATTATTATTCTTCTCTCTTGAGTTTCATAGTTTTTTTTATATTTTTTTTTAATTCGTTGTAATTTTGTACAACAAATGTATTTATTTACTACTCCTAAACTTGAAGGAGTTATTATAAGGAATTTGTCATTAAAAAAACTATTGTAAGGAGTGATTATGTGTTATATAATTGTTTCCTTTTGTAGCTTTCACTATATCCTCTTATTTTTCTAAACTTCTTTCAGTTTTTCAACTCTGATATATATGCTAGAAGAAGGATGGTTACCACCCTTTCTTTTTAGCTTTCTGAACTTTGTGGTTCTCACTGGATTTTGATTCTACGTTTGCAAGTTATCATATGGTTAACACAAAGAATGTTGGAGGAAGGAAAAATAAATAAATAAATACAAAGAAAGAGAATTCTAACTATAAGAAGGAGAGAGAGATAGGAAATAAATAAGGTTAAGCTCAATAAATTAATGCAGATCTCTAGCGTTCATGATGAATGAGTTAAATAACTTTAAAGGATTAAAAATGTCTTTGGAGGTGCTTGTATGGTGGAACTCCTCTTCCCAGCAATTTCGAAATTCTAATTATGTCACTGTTTGTTGAAGTATTGTTCATACCATCCTTTTATTATGGGATTTTTATTTACATATTTTATCCGTAATCACTAGTGTTGAGCAGCTAGTCTTTGAATATTGCGTTTTATGTGAGTTTTTAATGATTTTGTTGTGTGCGGCTGGCTATGTATAGAGAGTTCAAATAGCTTTTTCCAAAGTTTAGCTTTTTCAAAAATTTAAAAGGTATTGAATCCCTCATAAAAAGGTTCAAAAGGTATTGAAGTTACATAATTTCATGCCCAATATTAATATTAGTTTTTTTATCCAATAACTATTTTATTTTCCTAAAACAAGTTTTCATAAAGGGTATTGAGAATATACTTATATTTTTATAAGAACAAAAAACTTACAGATTTACTAGCTAAAGAAATTTTATTATTTGGGGTCTATTAATTCTGAACAACATGAGAAAAGAAAGGGTAATGTCATTTGAAAAGAGGAAGACTAGCTCAGGGTCTGAAGGTTAAAGAAAGGAATCGTTTCATTTTATGGTGATTGCTACAATGCATAATTAAGCTAGTTAGGTTATGCACCGTGCACAACATTTTTCCACCATTCGATGGTGAAGTCACACAAAATCTACCATAAAAACACTTCACTAGATTTTTCCTTCACTCTTCATTGTCCACACAACATTGTTGTAGAGGTTAACACAAGTGAAGACGATTAACAAACGAGCAATGACAAAGTTGAACAACATTTCTCAGTTGCAAGATATTCTCACCATAACCATGGAGTTGAGATCAAACTTACCTAGGGTTTTAGATTGTAAAGAACCCAATGAATTGGCAATTTACTCTTATATAATAAATAATGTTAATTAGCAGAGGGGTGATGCAAGGAGTGCAAAAGACCGTCTTATATGTGACTTGTTTTTTCGATGAAGCTTATAAAACATTTGAGTGTTTTCCTTCTAAAGCATCTAAAACCTTTGGGTTTTTTCCTTTTCTTTGAAATTGAAGGCACACCCAAATAGGGATGTTAAACTAAGTGGAGATCTCTGTTGGGTCTGCCTTATTTGAGACTCCGTTTCTACGTAGGAAAGGGGGATGAGAGAGAAAGTCTTCTGAGAGTGGTTTGAGGATAGAAATGAAGATGATATGTCTATCCCCGAACAATTTAATAAAATAACCTTTATATGTATGTTCAAATATTTTATATGTTATGTTTTGTAAGTCTTTTCACACAATATATGTATAAATTTATTGTGATTTTTATTGTTCACAATAATAATATCATAATTTTTCATTTGTTTTATGGTTAAATTTTAAATATTTTTATCCATTTGATTAAAAATAAGATAAATATAATAATTTTTTTATGTTGATGAAGTCTCTACAAGATACATGGGGATGGAGACGGGAAGAAAAAAACTCTTCAACATGGAGAAGGGAGACATTTTGAGTGTTGGGGATGATGAACGGTTGAATACTCTCCGCTTTGTTCCCCCACGTTGACATCCATACACCCAAATGGGCCAAATAGATTTGCAGCGGAAAACACTATGTAGGGCCCACCAAAAGCTGCATTTGCATTTAATCAAAACTCCTTCGCTGAAGACGTGGGAGGGATACCTTTCTGGCAGTGGGTTGTTTGAAGGAGCATTTGACTCAAACTTGACCCCTGCAAGCGACCCTGGGGTAGAGGGTTCCCTAATTTCAATAGAGGTGGTTGTGTTTTTCCCGAGGATTAGGAACATAGAGCTTGACTTTGGCCTTCCTTTGCTTCTGTTTCGGGCACTTGTTCATTCTATCTGCACTAGAAATGGATTTCATAGATAACTTCAAGTTTGTGTTTGCTTGTACAATAACAGGTGGTGGAGAGAGGCAAGGGGTTTCCACGACAGACAGTGACCAAACAGTAGAGCTCCAAGTCTCCGACCGAGAGGAAGAGAATGGAAGAAAGGGGAGGATAATGGAAGCAGAATCATAGAAGAGGGGAAGCGAAATTGGAGTGATGGAAGATATAACCTTGAGGATTCACCATATTAGTGTGAGGATTGATGAATGAGGGCTAAAAAATTATTGTTCGTGTGTGTGTGGTGTAATACAGAAAAGATTGAAACACCTTAATGAAAAATTGTAATAAGAATAAATTTTTCAAAAGATAACAAGTGAGGGAGTGTTTTCTACGACACCCTTACCATATCCATATGGTTTAAATATGGGTGAAGTTAAGGTATCATAATAATAGACACATACATGAAAATTGCCAGCTATTAAGAGTCATGCCACCTAAACAAAATTATATAGTACTCCCTTGATCAACTCCACCACCTATTCCTCCTTCGGTCCTCTGTTGCTTGCCATCCACCCGCCTTTTCCATGTCTTTCTCTTCTAGGTCCACCACCTACCAAACCACCACCTCTTACTTTCTCACTCCACCTCTCCAAGACTCCAAATCCAACCTTTAGTTTTTTAGGCTTTGCTTAATCCTAAAATAATTTATTTTGATAAATTTGAAGTCCTTAATTGGTAAAAGCTCAGCTTCTCTAATTAATTGATTTATCATATAGTTTGTCCTCAGCTAATACTTCATTAAGATCCCTAAAACCTACCAATATACACTCAAATAATATGTACAATTTTAATGGTACAACAATTTGTAGCATAGGAACAGATAATACCGATTCAACTTTCTAATTTATTTTTCCTTGTGTTTAAGCTGCAAGCACCAGCACTTTGATGGTGCCTTGACTATTTGCAGTTAGTATGGTGGGGCGATCACTCTTCCAGCATACAGCACTGATGAAGTAAGATCCAGCCTCATCCTCCGCATCATCCATGTCAGGGGAACTAAATCTATGCCAAGTAAGAGGCTTGGAGATTTCCTGCAAAGGGTGATTCAACTCTTATAGTAATTTATTACAAGACAAATGCAAGGGAAACAGTCCAAATAATTAAACCTCACAAACCTTGTGGTAGACAAATACTTCATTTGTTTCACTGCCACATGCAATGTATTCACTGCTTACTGTAAGGCCAACAAAGTTCTTCTCATTTGCATGGCCTCTGAAAGTACGAACCTGTACACATTTGAATGAAAATGAAAAAAAATATTAAATTTAAAAAGTACAAAAATATGTCCAATTAAAATATTCTAAAAGGTCTTAGCAGCCTTTAGTCCATTTTATACAATTCAAAAGTAATTATATAGTCAATTTTAATTGTTTTCAAAACCATTTTTGACAAGTTTCAGCCAGAAATTGAATTATAAAGTGATACCCTCAAAGCATACCCATACACAAATACTATCATCGATAAGGGTGTAATGAGAAATTACGGAATAGGTCTTGTTAATGAGTGCCCTAAGGGCATTCGTTAAAGACTCCAAACAAAATAATTATTCATTGGAAAGCTAAATTATTACTTAATGTAATAAATGCACAAATTCCTATTAAAACTTACTTTTTTAGACTAATTAACCAATACTCTTAGGACACTTGCCTTAGAGAATTGGTGCTATTTAGATTTTCAAAATAAATTATTGGTAGGCACATAACTTCCAACAGGCAGAGGTAGTATTAAAAGTAAGCAATTAAAGCCAACAGAAACCTACATATTAGATGCAGAATGAGTGAAGGAGAAATTGGACAGTAGTCAAACGCTAAGCAATAAACTATTTGGATTAGATTACTCACCGGTATGTTTTCCTTCACATCCCATAATCGCAGTGTACTATCTGTTGATGCCGATGCAAGTTCATCATTGGACAAAAATTTCACGTATGAAACAGCCTTCTTGTGCCCACTGAAAACATGGACTGGACGACTAATATTTCTCAAATCATAATAATGAATGTGATGGTCTGCTGAACCAACCTGTAAAAGTATAAGGAAGATAAGAACACATAACACTTACAAAGAAGGAGCAGAGTCAGGCATATAATTGTAATCTCGTTGCTGATAGATTTGCTATATGCAGCCACTAGCCTAATGTTCTCGAAAAGTGAATCCTAAAACACACTATCCAGAATACATATGAGCTGACAAGAAAGCCAATCATGTGGAGACATATGACCATTCATATTAGCTATTAACCACTACTAAAAACTACCTTTGTCCCATTTTAAAAGCTCCGGCCTTTACAATTTTCACATATATATTAAGAAAAATGAGTTGTGTATTTAGTGTATAATGTTTCTAAAATACCCTTTTATATATGAATGTGTTCAACCTTAACTTTTCAATTTGTAATACACTTGGTAGTGTATTTGAAAAAAAAAAAGTATCTAATACTTTGAAATTAGGGATTATATTTAGGAACAAATTGTTTTCCCAAAAGGAGCTTATATTTAGAGGCAAATTAATTTCTCAAAAGGGGCTTATATTTAGGGATAAAGGTAGTATGTTCAAGCTATTCCAGAAGAACCGTTTCTTGAGAAAATATTATAATAATGTAATATAAAGCATATTGCTTCCAAATGCTTAGAAAAGTCACGAGTTGGCAGCTGACTGATAAATTACAAGATAATAAACGAAGGGGGTTAAATTTAAGAGAACTAAGTCGTGATATTCTCCACTAACTGAATAAAAGGTACATACCGCAATGTAATTCCCAGATCCAGGATTATACTTAACACAACATATGTTTGCTTTCATGTCTATATTTAGAACACTGGCCTCCTGATTTGTGCACCAAACTTTGACCTGCTCAAAGAATATACAGAAATTACAGTTAGTTTAATCGCTTTGAAAAATACAAATCAAAACAAAGTTAGAAAAGGTTACTATTTGATCACTTATCTACCATGTAATTTCATAATCGTTGTTAAACATACATAAACATGATGGCACCCAGAAGAATGAAAATAAACATAGCCGTGTACATAACAAGAGGAAACGGAAAGACAAGGAAAAGAAAGCAAAACAAGTGTAGTGAAAGTAGTTAAAAACGGGGGTTGGCTTAAATTGTAGAAGGCTAGAAGAAGAGTTCATTCAGATTGAACGATTTGGCGAACCAACAAAGCGGTAGACGGCTTAAATTGTAGAAGGCTAGTAGTAAAGAGCCACAACCATTTTGCAGAACATGCCAAAAAATATTTGAAAAAATAAATAAATAAATCTAACTCTTACATCAATACTATGATTAGGATTAGACAGAAAAATTCATGTTTATTCCAATAATGATTCAGAAAGACATTACATACGTTTTTGGTTGAAAATATATCAGATAGAAAGTACAGATGCATTGGACTGAAATTGGCATAAAAAATTTCAAGTAAATGTTCTATAATACCTTACAGTCATCACTACCAGATACAAGCATAGAGGGATCAGTTCTTGAAAAATCAACACTCCATGCACGCTTTTCATGCTCTTCATATTCCATTAAACTCTGCCAAAGGAAAATGATAGTCATAAGAAAAGAAACTAAAAAACATAGCATGTATATAACAGTCAAAACAATATCAGTGAAGTAAGATACCAAAACAGATGATACAAGAAAAACTGCCCATAAATTCACAATTACCTTTCGAGTGGTCACATCCCAAACAGTCACAATTCCTTCATAATCACTACTAGCTATTTGATTCTTAGCATATTTGTTCCAACTCAAGCAACTAAGTTTTGAACGTGTAGTCATCTCCACAACAGGACAATGAGCATCTGTGGGTTCATTCACAACCTGAAAAGCGATAACAAAGGGAATGGTCATTCTTTTATTAGCTTCGGCAACATTACAACAGTTAATCTGTTAGGGAACTAAATAACTAAAAATAAAACCAAAAATAGAATTCTAAAAAAATAAACTAAAAAAAAAATCAGTAGTTGTATTATTAAATACTCGAAGAATATTTAGTGATTTACAGAGCTTGGTGCTCCTACAAAGGATTTTCCCTGTCCATATAACCACGTATTCATCAAAATTCTCTCATAGGTTTGTTAGTTAAGAAACTTAGTTGGTTAGATTGAGATCATTAAACGAAACAAGTAAGGCATGTTTCATATAAACAAGAGGGGGTTGGGAGGGAGGGTAGTCACGTATTCATCAAAATTCTCTCATAGGTTTGTTAGTTAAGAAACTTAGTTGGTTAGATTGAGATCATTAAACGAAACAAATAAGGCATGTTTCATATAAACAAGAGGGGGTTGGGAGGGAGGGTAGTCAATTGGTGAGAATTAGAACTGGAACAAGGGAGAGGCTTGGATCTCTATCAATTGCATCCATTCAAAGTACAGCTTCCCTTCAAGTACTTGAACTCATAAACATTTGAACTAAAACTGAAGTTATCAACGATTTATATTTAAATTTAAATAACCATATATCTGAAAGATATTCATTTCCATCCTACTATGCAGTCTTGATTTGATGATCATCTATTTTAATTGCTGAAAATGATATTTTGTTGTAGCTGTAGAAACAGGGAAGAGTTAAGATAAGACAAACTAATTGATCATTGTCATTGTTGTCATCAAGTGTTTTCCTCTTGAAAAATACATCTATTCTTTTAAGTTTGATCATTGTACCTTTTGAAAATAGAGTAAATCTCCAACTTGGTCTTTGAAATTATATGGCATTATCTTACTGTGCTAGTAGTTGTAGAAACGATTGTCATTGTCATCAAGTGTTTTCCTCTTGAAAAATGCATCTATTATTCTTTTAAGTTTGATCATTGTACTTTTTAAAAATAGAGTACATCTCCAACTCGGTCTTTGAAAATATACAGCATTATCTTAATGTGCTACAGATTGCTCCCTTTGTTTATCTGTTCACTTGTTATTAAATAATTTCAAGGAGATGGCAGTAAATAAAATGGTATCTGTGTTATAAAAAAAAAACTATATGCTTAATTTTAAAGCAAGTAAATCTTTTTAACTCTTCAATTTTATCATATAGTTCATTTGTCTCTTGAAGGGTTATTAACGTTCAGTCAAATGTTGAGAATCCAATTTTAGTAGTTAAAGATGATAAATTGGTGAAGTAAGGATGAAAGTAAGCACTGGTAAAAAAATTGTATGCATAATTCATAAAAGTGATGCATTTTTCATATCAAGTGATATGAATGGTCCCAATTGCAACTAAAGGAAAAGTTGAAGCATGGAATGGATTGTCTTATTTTAGGATATCTCTTTGCGTAAAAATATGTCTATCTCTACTCATAAACTTCACATATTTTGATAGGACTCCATCTATTTAATGTCTATAATTAAAGAGATGAACATAAATTTTTCACGTTTCATATGACAAGGTAATGTAATGTTTTAACATAATTGGATCTAATAAAAAAGACAGTTAAATTAAACGAGAAGAAAATAAAAAAGTCAGTTAAATTAAAAAAGTAAATGTTATCCATCTTACCGCGGAAAAGTCAAAAACTTTAATACGTCGTGAAACTCCAGCAGTAGCAAACAAATCATCATCGCGGTCAAACTCTATGCTACAATAGTACAATACACATGGTGAATCCATGTATTCAGTGAATATAGTATTCATTGAATTAAGTATTTCAATAAAAATATGAATGTGTACACAACCAATTCATTTCATCCATGAAGTGTCTAACTCCTCCACATTAAGACTACAGTGGAAGCAAGATAAAATATATCACATTATTAAATAAAAACCTACTTGTTTGGCGTAGTTACCTAACATTCTTATTTCTATATAATTTATCTCTAGCATGAAATGTGAACATATATGAAGAGGGAGTTTAGTACACAGTATGACCATATGTAACACCAGATCAAGACCTAAAATTCTATAATCACAAACATGGTAACAAAGCCATTAGGCACTAAATATTACATTATATAATATAATTGAAAACTCAACTGCATCACATAAACTATATCTTAAATATTGCAACCTAAGAAGATAAGGATAATGAATATAAAATAATTACAGTTTCGTGTCCTTTGTGTTCAGGCAAATAACAAACCCGTGTTTTAACTGTTTCACCAAAGACCAATAGTCTAACACTCATATCCAGATACCATAGTTCATAATGCAATAAAATTAATAGTACACAAGCAAGTCATAGTCGGGTTATCAGTGTATGAGTAATCTACAAGAGATTTTGCAGAATCTCAGTTGGAATATATTTCAGCTATATGAGGACCTTCTAAACATTGGATTTTTTCAGGTCAGAAAAAGTGCCATTCAAATTGAACCTGAAGACAAACATTTCAGTGGCGAAAGAAATAAATCCAGGCTGACTACTTGACATCAATGTTGAGAATATTGAAAAGAGAAAAATAGTATTGTTTGACCAATATGGACATCAAAAGAGGATTTATAAAGTCAACAATGTCTTAAAAGTAAACACTAAGTTGGCTTGGCTCACTTCTTTCGTCAGTTAGATGAGGAAAGTTCAAAGCCAGAGTAGAGAGTCTTAATTACAATGGCGTTGGTCCTACTGTGCTTCTAAGATGTCCCATTATATCTATGCATAATGATGTAAAATCATTATTATCCGTCCACAAATATATGAGAGCATGTGAACTCAATAGTGTACAGACGAAAGAAATTACAAAAGGTCTCATGATGAAGAATGGTGACTTTTCAAGTTAAATGGATGTTTAGAGCAGTGATGATGAACAAAACTGTTCAAGTTAATCACAGCCATATGTATAATTATATGTCAAAATCCCAGCATCCAAACCTTACTCAATGAAAGGGAAAACAACAAAACAATGAGAAAACCTTCCGTCCCAGCAATCAGAAAGAATCAAATGTATCTATCATTTTAAACATTATAACATGGTGAAGAAATAATACATTATAGATTTAAATTAAGAACACGACCATTTTTTATGCTTCTTAGGTTTTATATTAGACCTAACTCATCCTTACAAAACTGACTTGTAAGGTGAGAGGTGCCACTCTTTATAAACTATTATAGAGCTATATCTCTTATCCATGTGGGACTTGGATTTTTCCCAATACACTCCTTCACGGTCAGCACTATTGGGCTTGGTGCGAGTAT
This sequence comes from Cicer cuneatum, assembly GCA_037974295.1. NCBI lineage: Eukaryota > Viridiplantae > Streptophyta > Magnoliopsida > Fabales > Fabaceae > Cicer > Cicer cuneatum. Next base: position 61,769,854 of record JBBPBO010000003.1, read on the forward strand.
ATAAATGGTGGGTGGCTCGATCAGATAGGCTCTGATACCATCTTAGGTTTTATATTGGATCCAACTCATCCTTACAAAACCGACTTGTAAGGTGAAGGATGTCACTCTTTATAAACTATTATAGAGCTGTATCTCTTATCCATGTGGGACTTGGGTTTTTCCCAATAATGCTAACCCATAGCATGACTGAATTTGGCCCACCATAATGCAGTAACCAACAATAGGTTGGAATAAAAACATTGATTACATTATTTCTTTAACATGACTACAGAGCAGAGGTAAATATCAGATGAATACCAAAGTTCAATGGGGAATTTCACAAAGCAACTCACCTTGAAACGATGTTGGCTGAATGAAATATATCCCCATGTCTTATTTCTGCAATGACTCTCAATCGACTGTTTCAAAAAAGCAAAAAAGGTTGAAGATAACGGTATATTGATAACTCGAGAAAATATTAAATTTTAAGAATCCCTAATGGAAATTGAGAAAGGAAAAAAAATCATTTTATGAACAGATTGAAATTGAACATAATAAGAACTCCCCTCTGATGGTTTTCCCCTTTATAAAGAGTGTTCGAACTATAGGGTTTTAGTTAGAGAGAAGAGAAATAATAAATAAGAGTAAATATCAATCTTCATACTTCACATTTCCTTGTTATTATCATGATTTGTATCCCTATTTAATTCAGATTTGGAATCTTCTATTACAATAAATAAGAGGGAGTAATTAGTTTTTTTATATCAAATCATTATATTAAACCATATTAACAATTTAAAGTCTTTTGTTCATTATATCCCCTTCTTACTTACCTAAAATCCAATTACCTCTAATGACAGAAAAGGACTGACAGTAATACCTGTAGCGTGTGAAAGTTGTCAAGACTGACTGAAAATCTTCAAGACCATCACTGTAACCTTCTCGACTTATGAAATTTGTATCTCTTTCTTGTTGGCCATGTGGCTTATCTGCAGCCTGCCTTCGTTTTTGTAGATAACATTCTTGTAGGTCATTGAACTGGACCCAGAGAAGGAAATCAGATGGGATTCATAGAGGGAGAAAATAAACCAAGAATATAGATGTAAATCCAGTAATAGAAACAATAAAAGGCATCATAAACGAGAAATTATTTGCAAAATTCAAGTTACAAGACAAAAAAGAAAACATAAGAAGCAGCAAAACATTAAAACAAATTCTAATTTTGAATTTGATACATGTCTTGCAATTCATAAGCATTAAAGCGTCTGCTACTCTGCTATGCTAAGTATTATTTAAATGCATTTTTTATGGTTATTTTAGTAGTTCTTAACTACCTATATTACTAGTACAAGATAGTAATTGAGAATCAATTGTGACTTAGGGTCTCAAGAAATTTTATTATGATATTTGGGTTTTAATTTTAATGTAGTGGAAAAATTAAATCAGCAAAGGTTTTGAATTAGAGTTGATGGATAAATCAACTATGTATATGTTATACCTGAATTAGAATCGATGGATAAATCATTGATCCTTGCTTTAGGATGACAAGAATTTGATAATACATATTACTTGTTTCAGTGTACAATCTAATGAGAATGCAATTCCCTCTTAGAGAATGATTCCTTGATCTTCATCTATATTCTATAGTCATCTAACTTTCTTTCATGTAAAATTTAAATTTGTTTCCTGGCTGGACTCCTTAATGTATTTGTACATTTCAAAATCACCAAATTGCATATTTTTCCTGGCCTTCATTCACAAACAATAAAGTTGAAATCCAAAGAAATAGATCACAGGATCACCCTTATGATTATGCTTGTCATCCATTTGTGTACAAGCCATCCCAAGTATCTACCCAAACATACCTTTAAGGAGGTTAGAATATATGAAAAATATTCTAACACTTTATCATGTTAGTGTCTTAGTTTATCTTTTAGAATCAGTTTGCATATTTCTTACTTTTCATTATTTCTTCCTTATTTAATTAGGATTTAGAGTATCATATTAGTATAAAAAAGAATTAGTACCATTTCTTTTATAATAACATCAGAAATATTATTCACATAATAGATATAATTTTATTATTCTAAGTTTTCCTTTTCCTCTCTCTATACCTGAAAGACTAACCATAATTTCAACAAAGGCTATAATAAACTTCAAAAATACCAAGATTTTCTACCTTTTCTAATGTCTACTAACTCATTTTAGCCTTCACACGTACTAAATTTGTCGCTGTCTTCCTAAGCTCTGTAAAACCAAATAGTTGGGGAGTCAAATCTAAGGCTCTCCTAAGATGTGCTACAACTACAACAATCCTCAAGCTTATGGCAACAAAAAAAATTACCACAACAAAAAGTATTTAAGGTAAACAGAATGTTTATTTAATCAGTAATATTGTAGGTCATATAACTGTGCATTTCAACGAGATTCTTTCGCTTCTGGAGGTATATAGAAACATTTTTCAGATAAACTCAAGCTAAAATCTTATATTTCTCCCAAAAATGTTTAGTATGTCCACTCATGAAACAGTTTTTGCTGGCACAAAGCATTTCTAAACAGACACTAAATTTTCAAAGAGCAAAGCACATAGAAATAAAAATTTCAAGCAAAGAAAATTAAACGAAGAGAACCTGTGTATGCACCCTCTTTTTTCTAACTAGAGCAAGACCCGATTGATTTATATATTGCGAATCTGATCCATTGACGGGATCTCTTCTCTGGATTCCGTGCCCATGAGAGCTGATTTGAGACTTTCCATCATTTTTCTTAGTATGGCTCCCTGAAGACAACCCTCCTCGAATATTTAAGGGACTAGATGCAAGGCCACTGCTATTCCTGTCCATTGATGAATGCCATGATTTTCTTCCACCAGAATCATCAAGCATCCGTAATTTCACAGAGTACCTGTCCCGAGCACGATACAAGTCCATTCTATGTTTCTCCACTGCACCAATGTCCTCCTTTATGAACTGGAGATCAGTTTGTACCTATGGATGAAACACCAATTGATTGCTAAGTAGCAATATATGTAACAAAGATACTTGTCAAAGTAGTACAAAACTCATACAAACAGGGGAAAGAAAAAAATGGAAACATATGGAGTAAGAACCCATTAAGTTTGAGAAAATGTTTTCCGTTTGCATTCCTGTTTTTATTAATAAATACAAAAAGAATTTACATATTCTTCTCAAACCAAATAGACTGTTCGTTACTAAGTAATAATTTAGCCAAAAATGAAATAGATAGATTGCATCCAGCACACCTCCTTCAACTCATCAACTTTTTGCTTGCGTAAGCAATGCAAGAAATCTAATAATATTTGCATATTTCTCTCAGCTTCTTCTTGTTCCATTTTTCTTTTCTTCTCGGCAAGGAGTGACAAAAGGGTGTCGAGCTCCTTCATTGTCACATCACAACCCTGTTTCAAAATGCAAAAAAAAAATTAAAAAAATAAATAAAATCCCAGACCAACTAAAGCATCAACAAGGATCCACAGATTTCGTGATACAGAAATATGTAACATCAGAGTGATCTTCAGTTCAAAAGTTATCTGAATTCAACAAAGCTAATAAATATGTAATCTTCCATGTAGTTGAAACTCTTCCATAAAATAAATTAGTCAACGAAATCTGACAAGAGTTAAAAATAATATTTTTGGCCCTTCGTCTAGTTGCATATACACAGCAAATTTGTGAGAATTATATAGCATTAAAAATTTGATCAAAATGAACAGTTATGATAGATTTTCATTCAAAAAACTACATGGAGCTGTCACAACTCACAAGGTGGCTGGGAGAATGGTGGATCTCGCAGTGGTATTCTCATGGTGGGGCGAAGGTGGTCCAGTTACGTTCACATTTTGGCAGTTATAGTGGAACACACTCTGCTCCAACATCCCAACCAGATTCACAATCACAAGCACAGACACGAAGAACCCACCACTCACAATTCATGAGAACCTATCCACTGCACACAGTTTTCTGTTTTTTTTTTTTTTGCATTTTTCCTTTAGATTTGGTTGTGTACCATCTCTGTCAGTCAAAGGGGGGAGAAAAAAGATGGAAAATTTTGGTATTCTTATTTTTAACGTGTAGCGTTTTCCCATCAGAAGATTAGAATAGAGAATGGTGGACTTTGTGCTCCTCTTACATTAGGCTTCCAAAGAAATTGTTATTACCTAATGCTGCTATGGACACTGTATAATAAACTGTAAAAGCCAGTCGTGCAGAAGAAAAGAAAGGACAGAAGGAGGAATGAGTCACATGGATGAAGGGGGAAAATGGTCACTTGTAGTTTCATAAATAAGATTAATCTTAACTATCTATTTTGATCTAATCTAATGTCTATTATTTAATCATCTCCTCTTTCATAATAATATACTCCTCTTCTTTGATGTTTGATATTAATGATTGCATATGTATGCACACAGAATCACAGAATCACACACACTCCAATGAAATGTTGAAAAATGGCTCCAATAAGTGAAACATAACAGCATAGCATACAAAGCATGGGACAACAAATGAATTGATGTAAATTAATGAATCTGCTTATATTTCCTCTGAAAGAAACTGGCACTACAGTATTCCATCTAGCACCCTTAAACTTAAAATGTCAAGAACATGGAATCTATTAGTACCATTCTATGTAGTTATGTTTTCGGGAACATTAAACTTTCTTGTATAATAATATCCATGATTTAATGCAACATGAACAGCACGATCAGCGGCCTACTATTGCTTCTTCAATAAAAGAAGAAAAACAGCCTACTATATTGTTGTCAATTGCGGATCACGGAAAATAGCAGTTCATTCTAATTCCACTATGCTACAATGCTATAGTGTCGCAATAGCGGCTACTTGACAACACTTTGTACTAAATAGCATATTGCGAAGTAATACCGAATTTTTCATATTCATTCCACTATGCTACAGCAGCTATATAACAACACTGGCCTACTTTTGCACAATTAGCAAGGTAAACAAAGGATTCACCACAGTTGAATGTTTATCCAGTTTTGTCTAATCTTCCCTTGATAAATTAAAACCCTACAAATAGGTGCCATGTATTCCACATTGAACTCAAAACTATTGAAGTAAAACAAAAAGCAACACTGAACTAATAAGTAAAACAAGATCAATTATAACAAAAGTATAGGTCACCACCAAACAAATTTCAATTTCAATCCAAAACAAGTAACAAGACTACAACCAACCTTTTGTAACGCCTGCCGGAAATGTTCCACAGGGGAAGCAGTCTTCGAAATTTGCCGATCTGACGTCTTTTTTAGTAGCTACAAATTTGGTACAGAAACCGTTTAACAATGAGCTGCATTTCGAAGTAAATCAATTCAAGATAAAAAAATCATGCTCAAATTCCACACACGAATAACTACGACACTAAAGTCAGTTACATTTGCAAGGAGCGGTTACGAAAGATCTAGAAACTGTAAACAGCACCGAATTCATAAAAACAAGGAGTTTCCTGTTTCTAAATCTTATCTCAAACGCAATTTCAATTTCAAAAACCGAAAATCACAATTCGAAACGCAAAACATCGATTCAAGCCAATCAGTTAAACAAGCATTAAAAAATCACGAGTGAAGAGCACGGAAAAGCGAATTGCGAATGCGAACCTTATCGAGAAGGAAGTTCGGGAACAAGTTACTGCTGGTGAGGTAATGACCACAGCAAGGACAGTCGCTTTTGTTACGAAGATGAGTGATGATGCACATGTAGCAGAAGCTATGACCACAAGCGGTGAGGAACGCGTCTTTGATTATCTGCATACAAATCGGACAGAGGAAGTCTTTATCCGGCTCCGACATGGAGGCGACCGGGAAAATATCGCCGGCGGCGGTGGTGTCGGAGGAAAACGGTTTAGAAGGTTCGGGTTTCACTACTGCAGGGACGAGAGGTCCCACTGAGTGTTCTTCCATTGTGAGGTTTAACGTGGAAGTGATTTTGTTGTTGCGAGAGAGAGAGAGTGATTTTGCTTCGTGTGGTGGTGATTTCTTCTTGATTTTGTTTTTGCTTGTAGGAAGAAGAGAGGGGGGCTTTGGGGTGGGAGAGTGGGTCCCACAATTGTGTTTTGTGAGGGTGAGAGAGTTCCACGAGATAACTACACTTTTAGCTTGATGCTACAAACCACATCACACAACGCTGGCCTCTAACGAATTACTAGTATAAATTTTATACAATTCTAGATGCATTTTCCATTTTTTTTATAGCGACAGTTAATTGTTAATTTTTTCTTATAGAGAGTAGTTCAACCAATAATGTCTTTAATATTTTAATTTTTGTGTTTCTTCAAATTATTCTACGATTTCTGTATTTGTCGATAGTTGTAAAAAAAAATGTGCTTTTCTTCTACATGCAACCTACCTAAAGAAAAAAAAAAAGGATAAGTATAAGAAAGGAGGAAACGTAAATATATATCATACAAAATTTAAATTCTTGTTTGAATCAACACTTCAAAAAATTATTTTTATTATCTCATCATTAAAATGTATTGAGATTTACAACTTACAAAATTTAAGTGGAACTTAATACATTTTAACACTAATTTAAATATGAGATGATTTAAATTCTATCTTACACATGCTGCAAATAAAAATGGTAGGAGTAAATGATGATGCACCAATAACATGTATATATACATAATGAATTAAAAAAATGTACACAAAAGAACGTGTGATATGTAAAATAGTTTATCAAGATGTAAATTGAGGTTAAAAATAGCTTATAAACTACTAAGAGTCTTTCACAGTTCTTAAACTATCAAGATGTTTTCACAAAAAGACAAAATTGTAAAGGTGTGCGACAAACTCAAAACAAATAAAACCTCGAAAACGTAGTGATGTGAAATTGAGGAAATAAATTTTAAAATTGTTAAATGATTAATCAAATTGACGGATATTAAACCATGCTTTCTTCTTCTCACCCATAAAAGTTCTCTCCTAAAAATAAAAATGCTATTAGATATTAAATCTTTACATTTGCGGAAGAATAATACTTAAAAATAAAAAATATAATTGTAGACATGTTTATTATTATTGATGACTAAAATGCTATTAGATAAATATTTTTTTTCTCGAAAAACCCAGTTAGAAGAGGATAGTACTCACATGTGTTGTTATATGAAGTTTGTTGGGGCTATGTATAAAATACTTATATGAGATACGCATCATGTTAATTGATTTGGTACGTATAGGAAAATACAATGTTTAAAATTGAAAAAGTGGAGGCCAACATCAAAGACATAGCAAGCTCATGAATGAGTTTGAAACTATCTTGTTCAAATCCTTTCTGTTTTTTTTTTTTGAACCATTTTCTATATTATTTATATATTAACAATATGAAGTATTATGATTGGTTCAATGTTTTAAATTGTCTTATGCACTTTCTGAGGGAGAATCTTATTCTTTTCAGCTCATACTAAGGGGGAGCTTCGAACTCAAAAAAAGCACCTTTACAATTTTTTGTTCATAATCTAAAGAAGTTTTGTCATCATCAAAAAAGGGGGAGATTGTTGGGAAAAAATCTCTTTCAATTATTTTAATGATAACAAAATTATCTCAAAAGATAATGATTATACTAATGTGTGGATTTAAGTGTTTTTCTAAGAAAGGAACATGTTCATTCATACAACAATCCAAAGATTCAAGTCAAAAGATCTCAACCTCCTAGCAAGAGGATAGACTGTTGACAGAACCATATCAACCTCCTGTTTAGAGGATGAACTTTTATAAAGGCAAAATAATCATCACTGATCCAAGTAAAAAATAAGATAAGATAAAATTCTGGACAAATAGCATAAAGATACAAAGTCATCATGAAGAAGTTCCGCGTCAGAGGATGAACACTAGAGGATGACTATCTGTTTCTTGGTCGTCCTGCATTGGAAATGACTAAAAGTACCAAAGTATAAAAAGGTTGCACTTGTCACGTAAAGTAAGACTATACATGTTTTGGAAAAGAAAAAAGAGAAAAACACTCTCCAGGTTCAAACTTCTAAAAAAGTAGAACCTCCAAGACAGCTTCGTGAAAATCAATCTCCTAAGTACAAAACAAAATGAGGACAGATTCAATGGCAATTTTTCAAATCAAGACAAACTTCAAGGATCATTACAATTTAAGATAACGGTCATAAAGGAAAACTTTCTTGAAGAAAAAGTTTCCTCATCTCTATAAAATGAAGGCTGCTCTTATTCATTCAAGACATCAACAAAGCATAAAAAGAAAAATTTTAAGGCTATCAAGAGCATTACTAATCTCTCTTCATACTTTCTATAATCTTACACTAGATCCTTGAATTATATTTCTAGAAAGTGTTAACAAAGAGAAAAAAACCCAAACTACATCATATTATCATGTAAATTCCAAGTGAGATTCACTTGAGAGAAGTTGAAATCTGAGAGAAAAGATTGTAAGTGTAACACCCCGAGTTTAAAACACAGCGCGAGTGTATTTTTTTTTTTAAGATATATAAGTAAAAGAATTTTCCAGATTTAATTCAAAAAGAATTAAAATAAGTTTTCACTTAATTCATTTCATAAATGGCACGTCGTAAATTAATCGTAATATCACTAAGTACTTAATTTTGGAAATATTAGAGTAATATCACTAAGTACTTAATTTTGGAAATATCAGAGTAAATTAATCGTAATTTCATAAATGGAACGAAATTAAATAGCTTCATCGTAATATCACTAAGTACTTAATTCTGGAAATTTAATAGTAACATCAATACATTTTAAAAGATCACTGTCATAACATCCCAAAAGAAAATATCAGAGTGCGTTATAGTTTTAGCGGAAAAATAGTACAATAATTTCCAAAATAAAACAAATTACATTTTCCAGCTCAAATCCTATACATCAAAATCTAACCGATCATGCACTAAAGCTACAGTAGCACGGATTTCCTCCGCATCCCAAACAAGTCTCATCCAACTCCGCCGCTAGCCTCGACGTAACCTCCTCTTCCTCATCATACAGAGAGGGATCAGTCTCCTCCGAAGTCAGATCAATGTACAACCTCGGTCGCTTCGGCGGTGCCGGAATCTCATAACAATCATCGGATATCCTAGACGGACCCGGAATATCAGCTTCTACTGGCTTCGGCTCTATGTTCTTCTCTTCCGCCTCAGAATCATGTACATCTCCTCCAATCACCGGGTTAGGAGTCACCACTCCTACGGTGGCCTCCGTCTCAACCCCTCTAGCTGGTTCTTCCGCATCATCAAAAATTTCGTGCGCCTCCAATACCAAACGGGAAGGCACAGGAAAGTCAATCCTCGCATAGCTGTGCTCCATGTAATGCACCACTCCGTTACTCCTATAGGTCCTCTTCAATCTCCCCGTGTGTGTAGCCCTGCTTGAGGTGGGGTCGTATACCCAAGCAGTAGGAACGGAACGATCAATGAAGTCGAGCGACGTTTCCGTCGTCTCGGGTCCCACGGGTGGCATGGGTTTGGGGGGCATCTGAGGGCGAAGCCCAAATTCCACATATAATAGTAAAGGGTCACCAACTGAAATTAACAAATAGCACATAACATTTATATCACAGAAACAAATGCATCCATGGCATATCATATAATAATGATGATAAATAAATATACTCATTTGAAATTTCATGACATGTATGCCTTTTCGAAACAGCAACCAATTAATATGGAAAACATGCTGTAAGTACAGCCAACACTTCAGCAATCACAATCATTTATCAGAAATTCAGATTTCCTTAAAGTACTTACATACAACCATTTCCAATCATCATCATATACCCAAATCGTGACCCACCGGTCAATCACCACGATGTAATATGTATATGCTCATGTATTCAACTTCTTGGAATTACCAAGGTGCAGTCGCTCAACAGACCAGCACAATTTAAATATGTTTGACATCAACGGCCCTCAAGACCAGGGTGCAATCGCTCAATAGATCAGCACCAGTGCAGTCGCTCAACAAACCAGCACGTTTGACATATACTCAGGTACAATCGCTCAACAGATCAGTACCAATGCAGTCGCTCAACAGACCAGCACTCGTGCAATCGCTCAAAAGATCAGCACGTTTTTGCGCATTTCAGGGTACAATCGCTCAACAGATCAGTACCAGTGCAGTCGCTCAACAGACCAGCACTCGTGCAATCGCTCAACAGATCAGCACGTTTACGCATTACCCTGTGGCCCATCGCGGGTACCACATGACTATGCAATGCATGAATATGCAGTGTTTTCTCTTCACTGAAACAGTATGCATTATCAGAAAATTTCAACCTTTCCATCATTTTTCAAAACATCTCAACACAATCAATATCATCATCACATCCATGATTAAACAGTCAAGCAATCACTATCACTTTACATTATCTCAAAATTCCATTCTTAATTATCACAAGTCTTTCCCCAACTCTTAAAATTCATAAACAGTGTTTAAAAACTGAGATTTCTGGAAAATACGAATCTGTATTCGAATACAGCTTCTCTGTATTCGAATACAGAAGCCAAAAACAGTGCAGAATTACACTCTGTATTCGAATACATCCTGCTTGTATTCGAATACAGAGGATGTCACAGTGTAAAAATCAGTATTTTTCACTATATCAGTAAAGTCTCAAAAACTTCATCACCACCACTTCAAACAATCACAAAAATTCCATTTTAATTCATCACAAACCTTCCCAAGTGATCCCCAACACTTAAGGTTTATAAAACAATGTTTAAAACTCAGGATTTTTGAAAACACGAATCTGTATTCGAATACAACCCCCTTGTATTCGAATACAGAAGCTGAAACTGTAATTTCAACATTCTGTATTCGAATACAGCATGCATGTAGTCAAATCCAGAAGCCAAATACAGTGTATATTCAGCATTTTTCCCACCATCATTGAAGTTTTTATTAAACTCATCATCTCTTCTTCAAAACTATTCAAAACTTCATTTTAAATTGTTTCAAACCTTCCCCAACACTTTAAAGTTCATATGACAGTGCTTAAAACTTGATTTTCTGGAAAACACGAATCTGTATTCGAATACAGCTTCCTTGTATTCGAATACAGAAGCTAAAACTTGAGTTTCTGGAAAAACACGAATCTGTATTCAAATACAACTCCCTTGTATTCGAATACATAAGCAAAAATTGTGAAAGTTAGCATCCTGTATTCGAATACGAGACTGTCGTAGTCGAATACAAATGCGAATATAGTGTTAAAATTTCACTTCTGTATTCGAATACGACAGAGTCGTAGTCGAATACAGATGTTAAGTCAGAAGCAAAAATCTTTCCTCTGTATTCGAATATAGAGGCCTGTATTCGAATACAAGTTTGAAAACTTGAGTAAAACAGAAGCTTGGCAGATTGTATTCGAATACACTCATGTTGTATTCGAATACACCTTCGAATTCAGTCAACTTTTCCTGAAAACTACAACACCCTCATTCTTTTACCTTTGAAAAACAAGCACAACCCCAAAATAGTTTTATCACTCTTTTGAACCACAAAACTCAGACATTTTCATCAATGCAACTTTTCTAGAAAAACACTTTCATCATTTAAAATCCATTTTCTTTTGAAAACATCAGCAACACCAGATCATTCATCATAGTTTTGCTCAAACCATTCAAACAGAATGTCAACCATAGCAAAAGATATTTTTAACCATTTACATTCTGATCATTTCTCAAAGCAACATGCAAGGTATTTCCAGCATTCTCACACAACCAATCACAACATGCAAAGCATTTTCAACTTTCTCACCCAAGCAGAACAACATGCAAAGCATTTCCAGCTTTCTCACACAAACAGAACAACATTAGTACATTTCAGCCAAACAGCAAGCATCACATACACCAAAACACCAACAGAGTGTATTTTCGCAATTTATACAACCCGCACAACAGTTTTAAAAATGTGCATTTTAATCATCTTCAAATAATATGCAAGACATTTTTCAACTTTCCCACATGAACAAACAACCTTGAAGCAACAACCAGAACAACACACATCACAGATTATTAAAACCACCAACAGAATGCATTTTCTTCATTTCTTTCAAAATGTCATTGCAAAACAGTTTTCTTTTTAAACAATGATGAAAACATCAGTAATGTCATGATAGTTATGCATTTACAGCCCTAATGCAACTAGAAAGTGGAAGGTGCCCTTACCCTTGTTGCGTTTCTGCTTCTGCTCACGTTTCTGTTTTTGTTCTCGTTTACGCGTCAAAAATCGGCAAAACTCCCACCTGCGTTTGCTGCTACGAAACTGGGTTCTCTAGCTTTGAAATGATGAGGGGAATAACTTTTGTACTGGGGGTTTTCTGGTTTGGTGCTTGGATTTCCTAGTAATGACACTTTTGAGGAACTCCCTTTTTTTTTTTCTTAACGTGAAACATATTTCAGAATGGGAGGGAAGTGATACTGTTACATGCAGTATGGGCAGTGAGGGAGGAGGAATGGTGTTCTGATTTCACCATCCTTCTCACTCCTATTTATAGGCTTGTGTGGGTGCTACCTCGTCCGACACTTGTCTGATCCTCAGGACTTAACCAGTCTCGTCGCAATTAGCTGCTAATCCCTTAATTAACTGTCCGTTAATTTAATTACGAGTAATTAAATTAGTTTATTCTTCATTCAATAATCTTAATATATCTTCAAAAATAAATATTTATATATATATATATATATATATTTACTCAAAACATACATATATTAAATATTTTACAAATATCCCCAAAATACACTTAATATTAATTCCATAAATTAATTCTTAAATTTAAGGGTCTTACAGTAAGCTTGGTGAAGCTCTAGAATACACAAACTGTAACCAACCTCAGTGAGAGGTTAATCGTTTTTTATACTTAGTGAAATCTCATAAGTGTGTGAGGACTGGACGTAGCCTTCATTGGGTGAACCAATATAAATTTGAGTGTGTCATTATCTTCTCTCTATCCTTTTATCATTTGGCAAATCTTTACGCTTTAATTTACCACCGCTGTGATTCATCTTCTTGAAGAGGATAAATCTTTAAAACTCAAAAGAAATTTTAAAACCTCAAATATCTCTATTCAACCCTCTTCTAGTGATATTCTAGCTACTTCACTATGTTTAATGATCAACAGGATCAACAGTACCAAGATAACGTGCATCACCATTAGCAGCCTTAACAACCTCTAGTTTCTGGAGGTCTTTACGATCATTCCGTCCTTAAGGAATACGAGCACCACATTGCAGTTAAAGTGTAGAATGGACATGTTAGTAAATAATATATTTTAATACATATTATAATATAGCATAATATGTATATTTTAATATATTTATACTATAGTTTATTACAATGATGATTTTAGGAACTCAAATGCAGGATATGTATAGTTTAGTTTATACAATGCTGATTATAGTATATTATATATATATATATATATATATATATATGTTTGTGTGTGTGTATTAATATATTTATAGTATCATTCATTAGAGTTTAATGAATTAATTGTTTATTTATATTATAATTTATTGGGTGTTATTTTAATTAAGCAGGATAGATGTGCCTTTAAAGTTGTTTTAAAGTTGCCTCTGCAACGATGTAGTTTGCAAATGATTGACTGTAATTTGATATATGCTTTTGCTGAGAGATGGCACGCAAAGACTAGCTCATTTCACCTGTCATTTAGTGAAATGACTATTACTCTTGATGATATTATAGGTCTTTTGGGCATCCCATGTTATGGATAGTTTTTCACACCTCCCGTTAATGTGAATGAAAATTTGGTCATTGATGCTGCCATTGAGTTATTAGGAGTTGATCATGATGAAGCTCTGGTTGAAACTAGAATCAATAGAACAGAGGTGCTTCATATAGTTTTGAGTGGTTGAAAGCTATATTTTTTAAGAAACTTCGTGAAGGACATATGACTGTGCAGCGAGGGCATACCTACTTCATTTGATAGGGTGTACCATACTAGCTGATAAAAGTTTTACCCTTGTATCTCCAAAATATTTGTTTCTTTTTCAAGACCTTGATACTTGTGGTAAATGTGCATGGGGACCAACTGTTCTTGTGGAGAACATTTATCTCTATTCCATGTACTATTATATTATTTTATGTACTTGTTATATTGTTATTTGTTACTCGTTGTACATAATGTAGATAAGATGCATATCTTATTAGAGAAAGCTTTATACATATTTGGAGGAGGGGATTATCAGTAGTACGTTAGTTATCTTATTTTATTATTCAGACTTATTTATTTAGACTTTATTGTTTAAACTTTTTTATTTAGATTTATTATTCAGACTTTGCTTTATTGCTTTAGACTAATTTAATAAAAGTTGAAATGATTTAATCTTTTTGTATATTATGTGAATGCATTTTGTTACAAAAGGAATGTGAATTGTAGAGGAAACAAACTAACTAATTGAAAACAGCATATATATATGAAATAAAATTTTAAATAAAAAATGTCAATCATCTGCCAAACACATATAATTTGATGTATGTTCTAAATCTAAATCTAATAAAACTGAATGTTGTAGACGTCTGCATAAGCTATAGCCCATGATGTAGACTCATCACTGCAATGCTTCTTCCAATGTCATGCAAGTGGAGGCAACAGACAAGTTGATTTCAATTTAACTTGAACTCAATGTTTTCATTAACAAAACCAATGCTGATAATACGATCACGTGGTAGGTCTCCGTTGTGTGCACCCCTCAATGGGAAAAAAAGTCAAAGAAAAAGTTTTTCCCAATGTCACAAGAACGAGATTATATTTTGTTGCCATCACGTAACCCATATATGGAATCCTCATCCACTTCTCGTTGGGTTGGTTTCCCAAATCAGTTACAAGTAAAGACTTTTTCACTTCTTGCAAACATTCCTTGAATAATGCAACATATAAATCAAGTTTGGACTTAATCTCTGTATACAACTGTCTGAAGGTGCAAACACGAGAAGGGGGTTGAATTGTGTTTTCCAAAGTTGAAAACTTTTTGCTGATTTGATGAAGACCAGTTGGTTTTTATGAATTACTTGGATAAGAAGCAATCGAATTCAGAAGCAGCAAATAATGAAAGCATAAATATAAGATAGATTTATCCTGGTTCACCACTAACTTGGCTACATCCAGTCCCCTCATTTAGAAGGCTTTCATCCACTAATTCAAATACCTTGAATTACAAAACACATGATCCTCCAAGCCAGTCTTCCCAAATAGCCTGACAATCCCAGACTTTTGAGGAACAACACCACGTTGACCCTACAAGCCAAGTCTTCTCCTAACAACCTGACAACCCTTGATTGAAGAAGGAACTGAACCACTATCGGGTTGGATACAAAAGATTGGAACTTGAGTAGTTGCTTCTAACAAAGCTGATAATAATAATAATAACTCCCACACTCTAAGAAAGAACACTCAGAAAATATTTCTCCTTCGAACAAGTGTTTCTCTCTTTGAACTCTAAGATGAATTTGGAATTTGGACTTGAGTTCTTCTACTCTCTTCTAATTTTCGATGCTCTTCTTCTTCAGCCCTGAGTATCTATTTATAGTTAAAATTTGGGCTTCAATGTAGTCCTTGTTTAATTATGAATTGTATCTTTTTTAGATTGAGTTTGTAAATTCTTCATATTGATTTTGTTCATATTTTGTTGTAGATAAATCTTGATCAAATCTTCAACAAATATTCTACAAATCTTCAACAAATATTCTTCAAATCTTGATCAAATCGTCTTCAAATTTTGATCAAATCTTCTTCAAATCTTAATCAAATCTTAATTAAATCTTCTTCAAATCTTCATCAAATCTTCATCAAATCTTAATTAAATCTTCTTCAAACCTTGATCAAATCTTCTTCAAATATTGATCAAATCTTCTTCAAATCTTAATCAAATCTTCTTCAAATCTTAATCAAATCTTCTTCAAATCTTAATCAAATCTTAATCAAATCTTACTCAAATCTTGATCAAATCTTCTTCAAATATTGATCAAATGTTCTTCAAATCTTAATTAAATCTTCTTCAGATCTTGATCAAATCTACTTCAAATCATAATTAAATCTTCTTCAAATCTTGATCAAATCTTAGTTAAATCTTCTTTAAATCTTGACCATATTTTCTTTTCAACTTGGTCAAAGATTTTCTTCAATTATAAATTTGAATAAAATCTTATTTTAGATTTTCATCAATTATAATTTTGAATCAAATCTTATTTTAGATTTTCTTCCAAATATGAATCTTCTTTCATACTCTTTGAAGTCAAATATATTGTTCTCATAAAATACTTTGTTAACATCAAAACTCTAAATGTAAA
This sequence comes from Cicer cuneatum, assembly GCA_037974295.1. Lineage (NCBI taxonomy): Eukaryota > Viridiplantae > Streptophyta > Magnoliopsida > Fabales > Fabaceae > Cicer > Cicer cuneatum. The sequence continues at coordinate 61,786,151 of JBBPBO010000003.1, forward strand.
ACCAACTTGGTTCCAACACTTTCGATGCACAATACTCCAATATTCTTCACTATGGCCAAGTAAAGCAGCAATAGCATGATATCCACAGTTTCCATTCGCTTTAACATTAACTATATCTTCAATATATGGATGAATTAGAGGAGGAAACTCGTCCAAATATTTTTTAACTTCATTCGTCATAGGTGCTTGCTGAGATGCTTGTTTGGGTATTTGCTGAGAGACTTGTTTGGATGCTTGTTGGGAGGCTTGTTTGGATGCTTGATGGGAGACTTGTTGGGATGCTTTCATGGGTCCTTTCTAAGAGACTTGAGTATTTGCATTACCAGAATAAAATGAATCAACATGCTCAAAAAATGAAGGGTCGCGATATACATCAAATCCTGTCGGCTTTTTGCCTTTTTTCCTCTTCACACCACCTTTTGTTTTGATCTAATCTGGTGGTGCACAAATTGATGTTGTCTCTGGATATGCTATTTCACGAAACTTGCTCTTCAATTCCCTCCTTCCAGCAACATTAAGTGTTTTCCATACTTTCCAAATTATATTCATCTCTAATGTAATGTCCAACTCTGAATCATTTTCCAACTTTTCTTCCTCTGGATCACTATTCATGGTTAATTTCCTCCAATGTATATGATCATCATCTAATGGGATTGGAACATCTTCCAACTTGTATCGTGCCAACACACATGCACAAGGTAGTCCATGAGTGTTTCTAAGAATACAACAACACGCAACTTTGTCGTTATTGACATAACTAACTCTTTTGTATTCATGAACAATATCAGCTAAAGCTTTCCTAGATACAACCCAAGTCAAATTCTCATAGAATGGATTGTTGTGTATATGCGCTTTGCGACCTTTACTTATCTCAAATGAACCTTTTATCTTAATAATTTGGAACTTCAACATGTCATTCATACCATTCCATGCCTTACAGAAATCTCCTTTACTGTGTTTCAAAAATCTCTTTAATGACCAATGAGCATATTCAACCCTAATATTCAAATATAAAAAATGTATGATATTATTTATATCATGCATGTTTAATCCTATATAAGTATAAATATAAAACAAAATGCAAAGTTTTAATGACATACCTATTAGTCGTAGTATTTCCTAGATGCAATACTCGATTGGTCCATACTTCAACAAATCTTTCCTTGTGAGGAGTCAACCATGTGTCTTTGACGTAGTCAAAGAAAATAATATTATCAACACATGATTTCTCAAACATTTGCAAAAGTTCCTCGTACTACTTCTATTCAGAACAATAAACAATTTTCCTCCACAACTCAAGAATGGGTTCATGCATATCTTTCTTTAATATATATTGTTTGCATTTGGCTCCAACATTTTTGTTAATATGAAGTTGATTGAGTAAATTTGTTGAAGATGGAAATACAACTTCAATTGCATTCATTAAAGCAAGTTCTTTGTCAATCACAATCACCCGAGGAAATGAGGTATTTGAAACAAATTAAAAGTAACTACAGTAAATTTCATGACACAAATTTCCAGTAGAATAAAGTAGCTATCAGAAATTTTAAGGCACCAAATTTTTGGTAGTATAAATAACTACCGGAAATTTCAAGCAACCAAATTTTCGGTAGTATAAAAAACGTACCAGAAATTTAGTTGACGAAATTTCTAGTAAACTATTAATACTGCCGAAAATTTGGTGTCTTGCAATTTTCGGTAAACAAATTTTACCACCGGAAATTGTAAAAACAAATTTCCGATAGTTATAAATTGTGTTCTGGATTTTTAAGAGAAAAAAGTTATTTACCGAAAATTTTGGTGAGGGGTAAGATTTTATAGTAATTTTTTTACCATCAATTGAATGAAAATTAAAGGGATAAATTTAGGTTTTTAACATTTTGGGGAAATATAAGTCCAACTGAGAGTACGAAATCCAACTTTCAAAGAATAAATGTGCGCTAAAAAAATGTATGTTTTGTTTTTACTATAAACAGCTCTCGAAATAAAAATTAGTGTTGTCATTATTATATTTGCTATAATGTTTTGAATTGATTCATTGCCAAATAGCCGTTTTGAAACGGGTAAAAAAGAATTATATTAAAAACAATTAGCTTCTCAAACAAACTCATAGTTGGGAGAGTTAAAAATTTATATTTAATTAATTGCTTATTAAAATATTCTAAATTTTTATTAAAAAAATTAGAATAATATTCTAAGTATTAATACAAAAATTTATTTAATATATACATAATAATTTATATAAAATCAGAGACCAAAAATTAAAACGAAAATAAAAAATTTTATAAGGACTACAAATTTATTTAAGTCTATTATATCCTTGTCTAGATTTATATCCTATCATATCTCTATCATGTATCGAGCACATCAAACAAGCCCTTAATATTTTTATCAAGCTAAATACATTAATGTTGAAACATCATTTTTATTTACAGATTATTACTAATGCAATTTTTTCTATAATGAGTTTTTTTTTTTTAAAATGCAATAAACACTTTGGAGTAGATTTTGTAAGTAACGGAGTTCAACTATAACTATTGTGTATAATAAGAAATAGAGAACTAACACAACTCTCTTTTCGGAGGGTAATAAATTAATAGTAATATTTGTTCACTTCGAATTGTTCACCCATACAAACCAACAAGATTACACAAAAAAAATTGCTTATCTTGTTGGAGAAATGTTAACCGAACAATAACTTTTAGAGGGTAAATTATGGCTGATCGATTTCAATTGATTTATCAACTTCTATTGTGACCAAACTACCTACATAAACATTTATCAGAATATTTAGAAGAATTTATAAAAATAACTAATTAATGACATATTATTAAGCAATTTTTAGTAAAAAAAATGTTATTTAAACACAAAAATGTATAAAAATATATCACTTATATTTTGTTTTTGAGGCAATCCATCATTACTTATGGTTGTCGAATATATTTTAACTAATGACATGTTATTAAGTTATGTTTAGTAAAAAAAAAAAGTGATTTGAACACAAAAATATAACAATATATTTCGACACCGTAAGAAATATAATGTCAATTTAAGTTGAATTTGTTGATTAAACTTAATTACTTGACTAATTAATTAAATGTTAGTTTTAATTAGTTAGTTAAATAAACTTTAGATGATGAGTGAGTTAGTTAAGTAGTTAATTGGTTGGTTAAACTTCAAATATTCTCTATAAATAGAGGTCTTGTATTTCAATTTTACTATCTTTTGAGAGTTTTACTCTCTTTTAAACTATCAAGCTTCTAAATTATTTTCATCCATATTCCTAAGATTCCTAATAAGGTATGAGCATGATGTCACTCGTAACAGATTTTTCAAGTCTTTATATCTTTCCGATACATGATTTCAAGGAGTGTGTTGAACTGCGCAAGGGTGTGATGAAAAGTGGCCATGCTAGTATAACGTTTTTTCTGATTCTTACAGATCTTCTTCAGTGCACGTAGCTCTTTTTGTGAGCGACGTTCTTCTGCCTTTGGATCTAAGGTGGGAGGGACGGAGTCAGCAGGGACGGGGTCAGCGTTGACGCTGGTGCTTTTAATTTGAGAGCATATACCTTTTATTTTGAGATGAGTTTTCTCCCGATTTTGCCAAGAAATATTCAAGGGAACTGAATCGTCCTGTGACTTCAGGGAGAGGTGCAATAGAGTGTTCGTTGATGATAGGAGGAACAAAGGAAGCAGTGATGATAAGAGTGGTGCAAACCTTAGTAGGAGAGGAAAAAAATTGAGACATAGTACAGCAGAGTTGAGCTAGTTGAGATGGACTTGCAAGAGGATAAGCAAAGAGAAATGGTTGTTGCAGATTCTGGGATGGTTCCTGTGGATCAGATGAGGGCGGAGTTGCTGGTGGCGAAAACTAATGGGCAGTGAGATTGAGATCGAAGTAGAGCTCTGCACCATCTTCCATAAGTTGAGGAGGTGAGTTGTGTAATTCATCCTCTGCAGGAGGATGGACTTGATCTTCCAAAGAAAAAAGATGAAGTTGAGGAAAGGGAAGACGTTCAGAGAGGTTGACGTTTGTGGAAGGTGTAGGAGACGAGATTTGTAGGCTGATGTCACAGGAAGCAGTGGATGTGACATGAGGTTGAGGTGAAGGAGTAGAGGTTGAGTTCCTTTTTGATTTTTTCTTGGTGGAAACAGGATATGAGACCTTTTTGGAAGAGGCCTTTTTGTGACATGGCTTTTCTGTAGGGTCAAGGCGCTTTTGATTGACGTTTCTGGCAGAAAAAGTGTTGTTGAAAACAATAGATTGTTCGTCGTCCAGAGGTACCTTGAAAAATTTGAAAATTTTGGTGAAGATCATTCCATAAGGAGCTGATCTTCCAAGGCGGGCAGCGTTCAACATAAAATTGAAAATGATGTTTCCTAGGTGAATAGGAGATCCAGAGATGAGATGGTGGATGGTCAGGATGTCCAACATAGTTACTTTTTCGTAACTACCAACCCTAGGGACAACAGAATGTACACAGTGTTGGAACCAAGTTGGTTCTAAGTACTTAGGATTTTGATGTTTACAAAAGCATTCCATGTAATCTTATTTTGTACCTTGAATTATTACATTAAATACGACCAGAAGATGAAGACACCAGATAATGCATCCAGAAGGTACCAGAGAATGCATCCTGGAATTACCAATGGATATCTTTGCTGGCCCAGATAAGAAGGAAGCAAAGTCAGAAGGAGACCTGGACCAGACCAGAAGGAAGCCTGCCAGAGGGAGACATGATCCAGACCAGAAGGAATCATTAGTCAGACTTAGACCAAAAGATGGCTTGACAGTGAAATGATAAAACAGCCCAGACTTGATCCAAACTTAATCAGAGGATAAATAAATGGTACCAGAACTAGAAGATAGCATGGTTCAGGGTATGAAACTAAGTCCAGACCAGAATAAATGATCTCCAGATTTGATCTAGACCTGACCCAAAATAGAAGCTAAAATGTCCAGACTGAAACATTATTTGTCCAGAGTTAATTTCTGTTCAATCCAGACTAAGTCCAGAATTGGTCCAGATCAGAGGGAAGATATTCAGATTAATGGTTCAGATTTAAATATTTGGCCCAGTGTTGGCCGAGATCAGAAGATCAGACCATGGCCCAGTGTTGGCCGAAATCAAAAGGTCAAAACGTGTGGTCCAGCATTGGCCGAGATCAGAGGATCACAGCAGATCAGTTTGCTAGACCAGGTTGGCCGAGATCAGAAGATCAGAAAGTGTGGTCCAGGGTTGGCCGAAATCAAAGGATCATAGCAGATCACTTAGTATGGTCCAGATGTGGACTAGCGCAGAAGATCAAACGGTCCAGATTTAATCATGAGGATTAACGGTGGAGATTTAATTAAATTTGATCAAAGTATTAAAAGGATTTGTTACAAATAAGTTGAAGTCGTATGGGAGTTCTGAAGCTATTGGTGGGAAGAAACTAAAGATAGGATTGGCCAGTTATTTTTGAAAGCAAATCTAAAGCTTAAAAAGATATGTTTTTTATTTAAGTGAAGCCCGATTGGTCAAGATATTTTTGCAAGAGAATCCAGCAAGATACAGCTTGAAATTAAGCTTGGAAGAGACCCTAATCTGCATCTATAAAAGGAGGCTCGAGGCAGATTACTTAGCATCGAAAATCACAAAAGAGTCATACACTTCCAAAAGCAAACACTCAAGTTTTCAGTGAGGTTAATTGTGAGTTCCAGCTTTCCAGAAGCAAGCACTCGTGTTATTTTCTTTCCCTTGTGTTAGATCTAAGTTGTTGAAGTAGAGTCTACAATCTGAGGGAGTCAGAAGGGGTAGCAGATTACTTGGCAATTAGATTCAAGCGTTGTAATTCCTTCTACAATCTGGGGTTGTCAGATTGGTAGGAGAAGACTTGACTTAGGAAGTCAAGGTGCTGTATTCCTCAAGAGTCTAGGATTGTTAGACTGTTTGAGAAGACTGACTTGGAGGGTCAGTGGAACTGTTGTAATTTGAGGTTTGAATTAGTGAAATCCTTCAAGGTGAAGGGACTGGACGTAGCCTCGTTAACGGTGAACCAGTATAAAATTCTGTGTTTTTATTTTTACTTAATATCTGCTGCTAACTCTATTTTATTCATACATCAAGTTTTGTTTTAAAACTGCAAAAACAGAAAAAGTATTCAAGTTAGTCAAACACAATTCAACCCCCCCTTCTTGTGTTTGCACCTTCACTTATTTTGTTGATTAAGTAGAGATTTTTCGGAGTTTTGCATCGTTTCATTGTTTTAGTGCAGTGCTGAATTTTGGTGAGAAATCAACATGACTTACATGGAGTATTTCTATCATATCTTGAGTCGTAGATGTCCAATTGGAGTCAAACCAAGTGCAAATGAATGTTAAGATCCATAGCTACAACTTTCATGATGACACTGAAACCAAATTCGGACTCAAAAGAGAAGCAAAATGCAATAAATGCCAAACATCAGATGTTGTGCACTTGAAGCGCAAAACACGCGTCTGAAGTGCTTTTATGCACTGCTGATTCTGTTTTAATGCGCCTGAAGTGCAAATCCCATGCCTGGGGCGCGCGGCACGCGGCTGAATGTATAAAAATGAGTTTTTCTCACTTTCTATGGATCTTTTGGTCAACTAAGAAGCTTAGAGACTTGTGCCCTAGCAGAGAAGCTCAGGGACGACAGTTCTACACCATTGAAGGAGTTTTATCAATAATCATTCATGAATCTTTCTTGTAATTCTTCTTTAACCTTTATCTCTTTAATCTCTGTTATGAGTAACTAAACTCTATTTCTTAGGGATGAGTGAAACAAGATGAAACCCTTATTTGTCTAATTTGATTCCTGATTATATGAATAAATTTATTGAATTATTTTTCTCATCTCTGTGCTTTATGCTTTTTATTGCCTGATCAACTCTAAAATGTTTTACGATTCGTTTTTTGAAACGGAAGTGGACTTTACGAATGCTTGGAATGAGAAATTCATGAGATTGTAGTCTAGGGATAGATGCAGGTCATGAAACCAATTGAATTAGTTGCAGAGGCAACAGTTTAAAAAGAGAATTTTTGTATTGTAAAGCTTAATCCTAATTTTAAATCCACTAAGGAATTAGGGGTTATTTTGGAATTAAAGGTTATGTCACTAAGACATTAGGGCAAGAATACTAAAGAAAATTCAGTAATAATTCAATAAAGGAATTCAGTACCTAGGATCAAATTAGAGACCAAGGTTGGACTCGTAGTGAAACTCATCCCTAACATTTGTCTCATTATAAAAGTTCAATTTTATTACTTTTGTTATTTCAAATATTATTCTACTCAATTCAAAAACTTTTTGTTTAATTTCAGTAATTAAATATAATTCAATAGTAAAACACAATCCTTGAGTTCGACACTCGGTACTACCATTTTAATTATTACTTGCAACGATTCAATACACTTGTTGAAACGCTAGCAATTGCCTCGAATGGTATCCTCTGATGATTGCCTCGGATGGTATCCTTTGATGATTGCCTCGGATGGTATCCTCTGATGATTGCCTCGGATGGTATCCTCTGATGATTGCCTCGGATGGTATCCTCTGATGATTGCCTATGATGATATCCTCTAATTTTTTCTTCTGATCATATCCTCTATTATCCTCTGGTGACATCTTCTGGTTGTATCTTCTGGAGGTATCCTCTGGTAACGTCATCCTCAAGTGACGTTATCCTCTGATTTTTGCATTCTTCTTGTCATCCTCTGATTTTTGCATTTTTCTTGTCATCCTCTCATTTTTGCATTCTTCTTGTCATCCTCTGGTGGTATTCTCGGGTTGCATCCTCTGATGGAAGCTTCGGGTAACATCCTCTAGTGGCAGCTTCTGTTGACATCCTCTGGTGGCAGCTTCGGGTCACATCCTTTGGTGGGGTATTTCTTCGAAGTCAATTATATTCATAAAATACTTTTGTTAACATCAAAACTTTAAGTGTAAGAACCAACTTGGTTCCAATAGTTAGATCCTCTACAAATTACCTTATATTACAGCTGACGGTAGATGATTTAGTTTCTTAAAGTAACCTACGAAAATTAAGTTAAGGTCCTTTATTTGTGTTTCTTTAATATATAAAGACTAATATGAAAAATTTGTTAAGCTTGAGAATGAAAATGATTTACCTCAAGCAGGTCACCAAGGTTGACAACAATGGAGTGATGCATTGGGGGAACATCCACACACTGCCCATCTTTGATCAGTTATAGGCCACTGACCATGTCATCATGGAAGAGAAGGATGATTCTGTTGGCATCTGTGTGAGCACGAAGACCCTTAACCAGCTTTGGGTTAAGGCATTGAGGGTAGTTGGCTACCTTGGTGCCAAAAGTTGGTCCTCTTGATCCATAGAAAGCCTTTTTGAGGTACCCTTTCTCTAGTCCAAGATTCTTACATAACAAATCCAAAAGCTCTTCTGCTAGTTTCTCTAGCTTCAAAGCAAATTCCTTCATCACCATCCTGCTTCATAATCACCATAAGAAATTTAGAATCCTGGTGAAGAAAGATATATATGCAGTTGTAGTTTTTCCTAAGAAATATATATATATATATATATATATATATATATATATATATATATATATTCATGTCATCCTTTAGTGATGTGTAGATACTCTAAAGAAACAAAAATCATATTTGGAGCAATATGCTCAAACTTAAAGGAAATGACTTTATTGACCTCACATTTCTAAAAAAACCACATATGATTATGAAGTCCACATCAAGATGGAAAAAAAACTATGATTTTGTTTTAAAGTACACATCCAGAATTATATAGGGTATGCCATGATTAACAAGCTAGAGTTTTGAAAGAAAACAATAAGAAAAGTTATATAACATGAACCAATATTTGGAGGGGAATGTATTGTATAAATTAAAGTTGTAGTAAAATGTTTTGTCTTGTGTTCTTGAATGTACCTCAAAGAATCACCAATTCTCACAAGCATCTTTTATTTTCTCCATGGTATCATTTATCTCCTCACCATTGAGTCTCTCCAAGCTGATAACTGGGAAGTTCTTCATCTCTTAAACTTAATAGTAACTAGCTCTCTTTCTATCTTGCTCTTGCTCTTTTGCTTTATGCATGTTTTAGCTTGGTAGTGTGGTATTTATAGACCAAGACATGAGGACCAAATGCTAAAAATAGACAAAATAAAAAACTTGTTTAAAATTTGCATGAATATATTTGAACAGTTTTATTTTGATCCACTCATGGTGTAAAATTTGTGCTATAACCAATTAACGGTACAACATACTTAGAGCCATTTGAACAATTTTCAAATGCCAATGTTAGTAATTAATATTTGTAATACTTTGTTGTGGGTCGAGATCGAACCCGCAACCTGTTTATTACTCAACTCCTTAATTCCCCCACTGCTGTAACTTAGAGTTGTTTGATTAAGAGACAGGAAAGTTATCTCTCGTAGTCAAACGAATCTATAATTTGATGCAACGAAAAGGATCTAAATACATAAAATTTGTATATAGATCATCTACAGTCATTGTACGGTGCAAGAGTTATTTAATCTTAATCAAATGGCTCTACAGTCTACTGCAAAGCAGTGAGTCCAAATTCATAAATTTTTATACTGCCGGGACAAAACTTGACCGGGACAAAACTTGACAGTGATTTCTCCTCTTGAAAATTTGACCGGGACAAAACCAGTTTCCACTTTCTGAATTCTATCAATTCTCAAATTTACTTTTCGCTTGTGACATATACTTTGGGGTTATATATAATATGAATGTAATTTCTAGGAAGGAGCTTGCACTTCCCAAATAACAGCATCCGTGCATTAGAGAAAATTTGGTCTTAATTATTCAAAGTCACATGCTTCCTTGTACATAATGGCTTGAGCTTCTAAAGAATAGGTTAGAAATGGAATGCTTCAAAAGAATAGGTTACCAAGTATTGTGGATGTTTATTTTAGATTGTCAAAGAAATTGATTATCTGTTGTTCAAGAAAGGAAGGAATTGAATTTTTATGGTGCATATAGGAAAAAATTAATGTGTTTGTTTTAAAGGTGTTTTCTTATCGGAGTTGACATGTGAAGTGTTTGTTTACTTGATTAAAAAAAAAAACACCAAATCAAACTCTCTCCTCACCAAATCGAACTCTCTCCTCACATATCCAACTCTTTATCTTTTAAAATGCATACATGATTACTTTTTTCTTCTGAAGTATTTCGTTTAAAAATTAATAACTTTAACAATATTCATCTTTTTTCCTTTTACATTTTAGTAGTTTATAACAAGTTAAATAAATGATTAATGTTTTTTATTTTAATTGTTAATAAAATAATTTAGGTAGTTAATGAAATAAATTTGTATAAAACAATCCCTCCATACTTATCATGATTTTTTTCTTCTGTATTTGTGTCAATAATGTATTTACAATAGAACCGCATAAAAATTGATCGCAATATTTATTTTATTAACAATTTTGTTATAATATTCTTAGATCAATTTATCTGTGCATCACACGGGTATCACACATGCATGTTCCTCTTTAACTTTGACGTATAACATCATACATGCAAGTGACTTGTTGTGAATTTAATGTACATTTTTGTAAATAAATTTTTTGGTGTTTCATTTTTCACCTTTCAATGTTTTTAATTACACAAAAATATATGTTCGAATTAACTAATTCGAATAAAATTTAAGAACTTTTGAAAAGACTTTAGAGTAAGAAAATAAATTTTCTAAACTTTGTTTTTACTGAATAAAAAGGTATCATCTTAATATTTTAGAACTAAAACTAATAAAATCTAGTTTGAAAATAAATTTATATACTAAAGTATAAAAAATAAATAACAATCTAATAATTTTATTAAAATATTATTATAAATTTTTATAAAATATCATATTGAAATATGCCTTAAACCTCTCTATATATATTGTGCTGGAAAAAAGAAAGAAAAAAAAATTTAGATTAGTTTTTATAGTATGCAATTTTGTTTGAATTGCTTTGCCAAAAAAATTCCATTCCATTTGATTAAGTGAAGTTTGAAAATATACTAACGTATATAATGTGTAATATTACTAAATATTAACATTATAAAAAAAATGAAAACAAATAATAAATTAATATTTTTTTTATATAACACATAATAAATTAATGTAAAATCCAGTCTATCAATTTTCGCTTATTTGGAAATTCAATCCCCTAATTTTTATATCCGAGAATATAGTCACTGATTTTAAAAATTTTGAAAATTATTTCACCATTGAATTTTGAACATTTCTTATTGATGTGTGAGTTAAATAACGAGCTAGAAATATTTAAGGTGATGTGAAAATGCATATCTGGATTAAATCTTTTAATTTTGGTTTGCAATTTTATTTCATTAATTTTACTTGTTAACATGAAAATGAAAAAATAAAAAAAGAGATTTTTGAAGTGAAGTATTTTTATAAACAATGAAAATATTGAAATAATTGTTTTTATTATTTACATAAATGCTCTATCATTGGCTAGCATTTGGTGTTATGATCCACCCTAAATCTCACATCTTCTTATTAGCAATTTTTTTTTCAATACTAATTAGCAAGTTAAAATGATCATGTATTTTTTATAAAAAAATATTTTCTCACAGTAAATAAATTCTTTTTTTCATTATTTATATAGTTATTATTTTTATTTTTATAATTTTTTATTGATTGTAATAAAATTTTTATTTTTATTCTTTTTTTCATATCTAATTTTTTTTCGTAAAGAAATTAATGTCATTTTATAAATACAAATATTTTTTCTATCATATTTTTTTTTTTAATTTTCTCTTATACCTAACTACTAAACAATCAACTTATATTCTATTATTTTGAGAAATTGAATCTGAATTTAACAATTTTTTTAGGGACTAAAAATGAGTTTTCAGTAATTTTTCTTAACCTCAAATGTGCTCTAAAAAGAGAAAAGTCGAAAAAAAAATGATGTTTTTTTATAAGAACAAAATGTTGTTTTCTACAAAAGAAAAAATAATATGAGAATATATCATTTGGTTATGTATATACTCTTTGACACTCTTAAGAGAAGTTTTTTAAAGTTTATAATAGTATTTGAATTTAATTTATATACACTATCAGTATAAAGAGTTTTTAATCTTTCAATCAATTAAAATCGTTTAATTATTAGTATGTTTGACTTTTGTAATAATCACTTATAAAGTAGTCACTTATAATTATTAGTATACAAATTAAACTCATAATATTTTGAAGTAGCTAGAATATCACTAGAAGGGGGGTTGAATAGAGATATTCGTGGTTTTAAAAATTCTTTTGAGTTTTAAAGCTTTACTCTCTTCGAGAGGATGAATATCAAAGGTTGTAAATTTAAAGCGTAGAGATTTAGTTGATTACCAAATGATAAAGAGATAGAGAGAAGATAATGACACACACAAATTTATACTGGTTCACCCAATGAAGGCTACGTCCAGTCCTCACACACTTGTGAGATTTCACTAAGTATCAAAAATGATCAACCTCTCAACGAGGTTGGTTACAATTTGTGTATTCTAGAGCTTCACCAAACTTGCAATCTTTTCTCTCAGATTTCAACTTCTCTCAAGTGTATCTCACTTGGAAATTACAAGATGATATGATGTAGTTTTGGTTGTTTCTCTTTGTTCACACTTTCTAGAAAATATTTCAGAGATCTAGTGTAAGATTATAGAAAGTATGATGAAAGGATAAAAATGCTCTTGATAGCCTTAGACCTTTTCTTTTTATGTTTAATTGTGTGTCTTGAATGAAGAAGAGCAGCCTTCATTTTATAGAGATAAGGAAACTTTTTCTTCAAGAAAGTTCTCCTTTATGATTGTTATCTTAAGTTGTAATGATCCTTGAAGTTTGCCTTTATTTGCAAAAATGTCATTGAATATGTCCTCATTCAGCCTTGTACTTAGGAGGGTGATTTTCACGAAGCTGTCTTGGAGGTTAGATCTTTCTATACGTTTTGACAACTGGAAAATGCTTTTTCCTTTTTTCTTTTCCAAGATATGTAATCTTTCTTTTCGTGATCAGTGCAACCTTTTGGACTTTGGTACTTTTAGACATTTCCAATGCAGGAGGAAGGAGAGGCAGTTTTTTATCTTCTAGTGTTCATCCTCTAGCGTTGATGACTTTGTTTCTTTATGCTATTCGTCCAAAAATTTGTCTTCACTTAATTATTGACTTGGATCAGTGAAAATTATTTTGTCTTTATAAATGTTCATCCTCTATAAATTAGGGCATGACTTGTACTTTTGTCTTTTGAGATTCAAACATATGAGTTAGAAAAATATAGCTGTTGGAAGCTTTGCTAAGTTTCTTTGGACTTGTCTTTATTTGCAAAGCTGTCATTAGGCCTTTATCCTCATGTTTGAGTTGTAGGAGGATGAAGCTTTCATTTGTGATGTGACTTGTGCTTTTTGACTTTTCCTTTTCCCAACAACTATAGTGTATTGCTTTATCAATCAAGGACATTGTTTTCTGTGCTTTTGTACTTTTATTACAGAAATGCCATCTAGCTGTCTTGAGTCTTTTTTGAGCGCAAGAGGATAGGAATACAGTCCATTCTCGTAAAGGAGGTTCAAACCTCCTTGAAGTTTGGCCCTTAGCTGTCTTTGCTTTTGCGTTCTCCAAGACATGTCAGATTACATTTTGGTCTTGTTCAGTACAACCTTTATGTACTTTGAAAAGGTAGAACCATTTTCATCATAAGAGGATGAAGAGAGCTGGAGGTTCATCCTCTTACACTTCATTCTTCTATGTTCATCCTCTGCCTTTGTTTTCTTCATTTGACTTTATTTTTTCTCTAAACTTTAACACTGATTTAACTTCTCATTTGACAAGAAATCAATGTTATTGTGATTCTGAAGATTTTGCATAATTATTGGTTCATCCTCTTTGAGGGTTCATCATCTAGTCCATCCTCTAGTTTGAAAAACTTGTTGGATAGACTCAGATCTTTCCTTTTGAATAGTAACCTGTTTTCTAATATTGATTCACTCAAGAGCACATGTTAGATAACAAACATAATCATAATCTTTGAAATAATTTTGTTATCATTAAAACATTTGAGAGAGATTTTGTCTCAACATATTTTAGTAAAATTAATAAAAAAAAATTCTTAAAGAATTATTTTTAGACACTTTAAGATACAAAATTATTTATTGAATTAATATAATTGAATTTGTATAATATAATAAAGTCAATTGTATTTAATATTTATTGAGATGATATTAATTTTAATAGGATATTTTTTGTTTCAATTTTTTTTTATCTGTAGACGAAATATATATATCACATAAAGTAATATACACAACTACGAGATTTCGAATTCAAATCAAAATATAATATTAGAATCTAACAATGTGGAATTTGTCATTTTCTTTGTGTCATCACAATAAAAAAGCTTGAAAAATGTAAAGACAACTACAAATCAATAGTTCATAAAAAGGAAAAAGACAACGAAAAAACGTTTTACACGATATAATACCAAATTAAAATTAACAAGCAAAGTAAAGATTTCTATCTTTAGCTACACACCTCCAATTAATATATAGTCTTAGATATATGTCATCATATATCAATTACTATTCACTCAATTTTATTCTTTCCTTGTCATCTAAATAAAGTTTCATCACAAGTGTCACATGGGTTGTTGAAGCATTAGATTCTATGGTTATAAAATAGACCCATTTGATGAATGCTAATGAATATTTAGGAGCACAAATAAAATTAATCTAGCTATCTAGTATCATTATTACTACAAATCAATTACCCTATTTGAAAAGAAAAAAAACTTTATTTTTGTCACTATGACAACTTCGATGTGTGATAGCGAAAACGATTCAATCGAACTACTAATTAATTCTTTAGAATCGGAAGGTAGATGGGATAAAGTAAATAATTCTTTAGAGCAATTCGTACGGGAAGGTTAATGGGATCAAGTGATCAAGATGTACTACAAGCTTCCAGAGAAGTTACACACAACAACTTTCCGAATGTTAGATGGCAGCTTTCCACGTAGCGATCGATTTAAATTGTGAAGCCACCGTTAAAGAGCTTTTGAATGCAATTTTGATGCTAAATTTGAATAATGGCAGGGTTAAGGCATTGGAAATGGTAAATGAGAGAGGAGACACACCATTACACTTGGCAATGTCAAGGAATTTTGCTAATTTATGTAAGATAATTATGGAAAAAAATAATGAAAGGATATATTTGTTGAGTCATAAAAATAAATACGGAGAGACACCACTTTTTCAAGCTGTTGTTAATGGGAGAAAAGAAGCATTTGCTTACCTTTCTCTTATTTCTAAAGAGAGAGTCACTTTGCAAGATCTTATACGAGAGGATGGTGATAGTATTCTTCACGCTGCAATCCGAGGAGAATATTTTGGTAATTTATAATAAGTTATACATGTGCTAGAAAAATATATATATATATATATCATGCAAAAATATAGCTTAAAACTAATCATTTGAACTCGCATTGTATTGTTTTGTGGATAAAGTGTAGTTCAATTGACAAATACTATAATGTTAGGCCTAATATCATATTTTAGGTTAAAAAAATAATGACTCAATTTACATATAAAAATGTGTCGTTATCTAATTTTTTTCTCATAGTTAAATAAGTATTTTCCTTAATATTTTGTTGATGTGGTATATAATTCCTATTTAACTTGAATTAACTTTTATATATATAATATATAAAAGGTGTTTTGGTGGTTTGTGAGAGAAATATAGTTATCATAGTAATAAGGAGGACATGAGCTCAACTCTGTGTGACACAAACTAATTATTAACAACTAACCTTCACCCTTTGAAAAAAAACTTATATATACTTTATGAATATTAATACTCTTTAACTAAAATAATTCTATATTACTGTAAAAATTTAAAATATAAATATAAAAAATTTAACTTATGGTATAGTAGCTTCTTCTTCCATATTAGGGATGGTTGCTCTGTTTTATTTTGTCTTTATTTTAGTGTTGTTTAGACCTTATTTGTACTTGGTTTCTTTGTATTCTTTTTTAATTATATTATTCTTTTGTTCAATAAAACAAAAAAACAATTTACTCTCTCTCTCACACTATACATTTATTTGTGCTATAATTGAATACATATATATTTTAGAACAGATTTGGCTATGATAATAGTACATTACTATGATTTCCTGTGCGCATATTGCAACATAAAAGAATCTACTCCTCTCAGAGTCCTTGCCACAAGACGTTTAGCCTTCAAAAGTTCAAGCAACCTTTCATGGTATCATCGAATCATATACCACCGTGAGTAACCTCATTATATAATTAAAGATTAAATATATTTTTAATCACAATAAAATTTATGATTTTTTAAAATTAGTTCTAGCAAAAAAACTTATCTATTTTTACTTCATATTTTATTTTTATAAGGACAAAAAGCACTCAATTTTTATAAAAATTAAAATAGAAACTAAAATTGATTAAAATTTATGTATGGAATAAACTTAAAATTTATGTATTTTATAGATACAAAAAATATATTTGATTTTATAATTAAAATTAAAATACAATGTATATGTTTTTTGAGTATTTGTGTTTGTTGCTAATTAAGGCATTGTTGTGAAACCACTGGATGCTGAAAGAACAATGAGTTCTTATTTGAGAAATATGGAGGCTAATCAAAATTCTAATAAGATGAAGTTTCCAGATAACTATACTGCTTTGTGTAATTTCGGTTCTATATGGTTACGTGCCACTGACATTGGTATGTTATATGGAATCTCATGCAATTAGTCTTTCTTATTTTTTCCTTTATAATTTTTTTTTTACTTTAATACTTAACATTTACTAACATATATGCTTCAATGTGTCTTCACGGATACAACATTATATATATTATTATTGGTTCTCCAAAAGGAATATTATAACTTAAGCATGGCAAAAGAAAGAATTAACTTATGTCATAACTTATATGGCCTTTTTGCCTTTTTGTTGCATAGTCATTAGATTTAATTAAATTTTTTTATCTTTAAATCCAATGAGTCTGCAGTATACTTCAATTGTGATTGAGGATTCAAACAAGTGGATCAGTATGTATTATAGTTGTAATTTACTAACTTAATTTTTCAATAAATATGGGATTACATTACTAATTAATGGTTAAAATATTTTTACGGTGATAATTTCAAAAATATATTTGTTAAATCTTTTGTCAGTAACGAAGATTTTAAAAAAGAAGAAACAGTTGGACGTTGAAAATCCTGACGTTGAAAATCCATCAAATGACCATCATAGACCAAATTATGAAACTTTTCAACAATTTGTTAAGTCTGCGTATAATCTTGGCCTTTCAAGAGTAGGTATGTACATATATGTTTTGTATAATGTTATTTCTATCACATTATTTTTTATTGGCATTGGAAATTTTGTTATGATGTCACTTTTGTGAAATTAATTTATATAAATATCTACAAGGGTTTAATTTAATGAATTAAAAACACACTACTTGATAGTGAGTCATTAAATATTTATTAATTGGATAGTAATTTAACAAGATTATTTAATAATTATTAATTGGTCCTGATTCAATTAATGTTCCTGTTTTAAGGGATAAATCATGTGAAGAATGCAAAGAAGAAGCATGAACGGAGTAGTCAATTATTGAAGGCGTTAATGAAAAAACCTTATGAATCATTCACAGGAAGTGGTGGTAGACCAACTGACAAAGAAATTGATCCTGACATTTACAATATAAAAAATCTGAAACAAGCAACAAAATCTGAAACTGATACTGATAAAACAGAAGCAACAAAATCTGAAACTGAAATTGATAAAAGACAAGCAACAAAATCTGAAATTGAAATTCATAAAAAAGATACACCCTTGTTGTTAGCAGCTAGAAATGGAATAGTTGAAATGGTGAATGAAATTTTAATTAAAATACCAAGTGCTATACATAACACAAACTCAAAGAAAGAAAATGTGTTGCATGTTGCAGTGAAGTATAGGCAACCAGTTGTTGTTGATACTTTGAAGAAGCGTGTAAACCGAAATGTTTGGAATGATTTGGTACTTGCAGTTGATGAAAATGAGAATACTATATTGCATTTGGCTGCTGATGTATTAGTTAATGATAAACCTTGGCAGATTGTTGGTTCTGCCTTCCAAATGATGTGGGATATTAAATGGTTTCAGGTATATACAATTACAATCATATGTCTAATATTTTATTCTTTTACATTTTTTTTTTACTTTTTTCTAAATTAGATTTGTTAGAGCACCTCTCGTTCAATGGAACGAAGATACAATAACTTTAAAACATAAAAGAAAGAAAATATAGTGTTTGATCACAAAATTTAACCACTTATGCTTACATATCATACTGCAACACAAGCTTATGAACACTTTTTGGTAATTGTAAAATCATATCGAACTTGTTTTGAGAAATTTCCTTTAAGCAAAAGCTATAGTAAATTTATTTTTTTCTTCCTTGATCAGTATATCAACGAATTTGTGCCACACCACTTCTATTTCATAGGCAACGCACCAGGCAACACACCAGACAACACACCAGGCAAAACACCAGGCAACACACCAGGAAAAACACATAGCGAAACACCAATCGAAATCTTCAGAAACAAACACGAAAAACTTATAGAAAACAGCTGCACCTGGCTAAAAGAAACATCTGAATCCTGCTCCGTCGTGGCAGCACTCGTTGCTGGTGTTTCCTTCGCCACAGCGAGTAATGTCCCCGGCGGAACAACAGATGAAGGCATACCAACACTAGAAGACAAACCCACATTCCATATATTCGCCATTTCTTCGCTCGTCGGTCTTTGTTTCTCTGTCACGGGACTAGTCATGTTCCTTTCGATTCTAACTTCTCGAAAACTAGCCAAACATTTTCGAACAAGTTTGCCGCTGATACTTCTTATCGGGTTAACCTCTCTTTTCATGTCGATTGTTTCGATGTTGGTTTCGTTCTGCACTGGACATTTTCTTCTGCTTAATCATAAATATAAATCGGTGATGTTTCCATTTTACGGAGCTACTTTTTTACCTGTGACTATCTATGCTGTTATACAATTTCCTCTGTACTGTGAACTTGTTAAAGCTATTTTCTTTAAGATTTCAGTGGCCACTGATCAAGGTGACACATTATAAATGTTTCTTTGTCATTTTTGGAACAATAAATAAACCAGTGTGGAGTTTGATTTTATATTTTTAGTTGGATATATTGATATGTAATACTTCAAGCTTTTGATTTTTTTTGTTTTTGAATATGTTTGTATTGAAGTAATTGGTTTGTTTGATGAGAGAATGTAATAGATTTGAGCTTTTGTAATGGTAATCACATTATATATGAGTTTTAGAAAAAAAATTCTATTTGGTTTTTGTTGTTTCTAGTTTTAATTATAGCTTTGTTGCTAAATTTGTGTTTAAGGAGAGAAAATTTTACATATTCTTAATCTATTGGAGTAAATAGATCAAGCAAAAATGACTCAAATTTTAAAGTCTAGCCTAACCTAAAAACATTTACAATGCTATCTCATTTGTTTAACTCCAAGTTAAATAATTAAATAAACACCCACATTTTGGTGTTAAAAAACATTAGTACAATGTTTATCTAAATGTGATAATGTTGTACTACGAATTTATGAAGAAAGCACACACAACAACTTTAACTGATCAGTAAGATAACACAGCTTTGCACGTAGTGATAGATTTAAACGAATAATTTGTCGTTAAAGAGCTTTTGAATGCTATTTTGATACATAATGTACGTAATATTGATAATGACGGTGATAATAAAAGGGTTAAGGCATTGGAAATTGTAAATATGAGTGGAGACACACTATTACATTTACCTTTCTCATATTTCTAAAAAGAGAGTCTATATATATATATATATATATATATATATATATATATATATAATACAAAAATATAGCCTGAAACTAATCATTTGTACTCACATTGTATTATAAGTATTCTCCTTAATATTTTGTTGGTGTGGTATATAATGCCTATTTAACTTGAATTAACTTTTATTTATATATATATATAAGGTGTTTTGGTAGTTTGTAAGAGAAACATAGATATTGTAGTAATAAAGAGGTCATGAGTTTAACTCTCCCGAATAGAAACTAACTATTAACAACTAATCTTCACCATTTAAAAAAAAAATTATATATAGTTTATGAATACTAATACTCTTTTAACTAAAATAATTCTATATTACTAGCCTCTTCTTCCATATTAGAGATGATATATGGCTCTCTTTTATTTTGTCCTTATTTTAGTGTTGTTTAGACCTTATTTGTATTTAGGTTTCTTTGTATTCTTTTTTTATTTATATTATTCTTTTGTTCAATAAAACAAAAAAACAATTTAGTCTTTCTCTCACACTACACATTTATTTGTGCTATAATTGGATACATATATATTTTGGAATAGACTTGGTTGTGAAAATAGTACATTACTATGATTTCCTGAGCACATATTTCAACAGAGAAGAATCTACTCCTCTCAAAGTCCTTGCCATTAGACCTTCAGCCAAAAGTGCAAGCAACCTTTTATGGTATAAATGAATCGTATACCACTATAAGTAACCTCGTTATATAATTAAAGATTAAATATATTTTTAATCTCAATAAAATTTATAATTTTTTAAATCTAGTTCTTACAAAAAATTTATCTATTTTTAATTCATATTTTATTTTTATAGGAACTAAAAGAACTCAATTTTTATAAAAATTAAAATAAAAACTAAAATTTATTCTAGATAACTATACTGTTTTATGTGATTTTTTTTCTATATGGTTAGGTGCCATTGGCACTGGTATGTCATATGGAATCTCATACTATTAGTCTTTTTTATTTTTTTCTTTATAATTTTTTTTTTAAAATTTGATACTTAATATTTATTAACATATATATGCTTTAATGTGTCTTCACATATACAATAACTTAAGCATGTCAAAAGTAGGAATAAGCTTATGTCATAAGCTTTTATGTCCTTTTTGTAATCTTAATTACATGTTTGAGATTTTTGTATTTCTATTTTTAGTATTCTTAACATGTACCTTAAGGACACATGTTATTATGAGTCATTATAAAACTTAACTTTCTTCATTCATTTTTTTGGTAATCATATCACCAATTACCTATTTATAGTATATGAGAAAACATGTTCTAATAAACTAATCATAATAGATCAACATAAATCTTTCTAAAAATTAGTGAGTCGTCATCTAAAATATCTAATGAAATTTGGGTTTAATATATAACATATATGGGTCATAGCATCCACCAATCTTGCAAAAATACCTAGTCCTCAAGGTGAAAGTTGAAATTCAAATCTATAAAAATAGCATTGAGTGATCCAATCAACAACCATGTCCACCTAACACTTTTCCTTCACATAAACACTTTTACATCAATTGGGCTTGATGTTAAACATATTTAGCTCATAAGAGATAGAACCCTACTTACTTCACAACTAAACTACGAAGGGTCACATTCCTACGAGAACTAGATAATTAAAAAAAATCAAAGATTTTTCTGATAAACTTTTATTTCAAATGAAAAGTCTGGTAAATAAACAACTATTGCCTTAAAAGTACTCTCTCCAAAATGAAATATAAACAAAAATTGTATCAAAAAAATTGATGTATCCGGTTAAAACTTTAAATCAAATAGATCAACTTTTCAAATAATATTTTTGTTTATATTTTATTGTAGAGTGATACATACACTTTGATGGTAAAAGAATTTGTGATTTTTTTTAATGTTCTCAAGAGCACATTTTCTAAATTGTATGTTGCATGGACCACAATCAATGTTTTTTCCTCACGGATAGACATATTTGAAATGACAATGTTGATCACAAGAAAGGGGGGTTTGAATTGTGATTTCTTTTTCAAAATTAATTTTTGTATCAATTTCTTAACTAAAGATTGATCTTGGTTTGATAAAGGCAGAACGTTCTTAGTTAGAATATAATAATAAAAACTTCACAAAATGATTAGTGTTGTGCAGGTGATAAACAAAAAGAGATAAAGGAAAGAGATTTCACACAGCAACATATTCTAGATCAACCAAAATGAGTTACTTCCAGTCCTCACACATGTTCTTGCTTTTCCCACCAATGTTCAAGATCAGTCTTGATCAGTTACAATAGTTCACCTTTCAACCTTGAAAGATTTTACACAAATTACCCTTCAGTCGAGAAGAGTATTTACACATCACCTTTTAAATACAAAAGGATTTCTCGATTATACTCACACTATTTCTAATTTTATAGTTTTTTGAGTTTCAAAATGATTTGAGGAGGATTGATGATCAACCTATACTCAACACTTGTTTGAGTTTCAGTTTTTCAGCTATCAGACTCGAAAGGTGGATCCTTAGATCTAATGCAGAGGAGCTGGAGCCTTTGCTTGATTATAGAGCTTATATTTCTCAAGAATGATGATTCTAATGAGTGATTGTTTGCACTTTGAGTTGATGACGTTTCCTTTTCCTTGAGGTTCTTTTTATAGGCTTCTTAAAGGCATCTGCCAACTCATATAGTCGTTGGAAGACTAGCTGTTAGGTCTTTGAATTAATAGGCATGTGTTGTAAATAAACGAAGATTGCTCCCGCTTGATCATCAGAACATTCTTTATTTCTGTTTTGAGCAGCTGCTTGCTTTGGTCACTTTTTGACAGCTGTTTCCTGTCACGCTTTTCTATACTTGTATCAGTGATGTAGTGTTTTATTTGTCCAAATTGTACTTGCTAAAGTGCCTTACTTTTCAAGCTGTACTTGTTTATTTAAGCCGTCCATTTTGGAAATTAATCTTGCTAGTTGATCTTTATGCATTACTTTGACTTTGTTGATTCTTTTGATGAGTTTGTCCAAAATAATCGTGAGTATACAACTTTGTTTCTTTGTAATAAATACTGGTGATTTGCCATGCAGCTTGATGCATTCTCATAGCCTTCGAATTTAAGAAGACTCTTTTAGTAAAACAGAACATTCTTGGATTGATGTTGTGAAACCAAATCAATCTTTTGTTTTGTTTTTTTTTTTTGTGTTTTAATAACCAGAACGACTTCAATTGATCTGCTTCTTCTAATTTGATCTTTGTTATGTTTGATGCATATCTTTGATTTAATTCACTCAAAAACATATGCTAAGTAGCAACA